>JBBBDQ010000983.1:2200000-2395000 GCA_037127315.1 Ascarosepion bandense
ATATATATATATATATTTGATATTTCAGACCGGCCTCGGCCTTTCATCAGAAACAAATGATTTTAAAATTTAAACTAGAAGCGCCCGTCGCGAGAAGCGTCCGTCGCGTGATGTAGGAAGCAATAGAGTCTGAATATTTTTAAACGTAAACCTAACTGTAATAATACTTTTAAATGTTTTTTAAAGAAAATTTTTTAAGTGTATCTGAAAAAATTTTTAACTATTGAAATATTTATAAAGATTCAAAATATCTAAGTCCCTATTTAACCCTAGTCTATATGTATTTAATTTTAAAATCCAGTATTTTTCTTTCTTTCTGCGTGAGTATGTGGAACTAAAATCCGAATCTGTCAGTAAACATTTGCAGTTTTCTAATGTGTGTCTTGGTTGATTGAAGTGTTCAGCTATGAGTGAATAAGGGTTGTTTTGGCGTATACTTAATTTATGATTATTAAAACGGAATCTAAAACTGTTTCCAGATTCACTAATATATCCACTATTTGGGAATATTGAGCAGAAGAGAAAATATATTATATCTTGGCTGTCACAGCTGAGGCGTGGTGGGTGTAATTTGATGTTGGTTTTGGGTATAGAAAATACCGTATCTTTTACTAAATGTTTGCAAACTAAACCACGAGATTTATCACATTTGTAATTCCCTGATAGGTTTGTATTTTTTAGATATTTCGTAGAGGTGAGGATAGCTGATAGGTTGGGAGTCTGTTTCATTGCATTTATGGGTGGTTTATCGAAAATATCTTTGATTTTTTTGTTTAATTGGAGGTTCTTGTAATCATTTTTTTAAATTTTGAATATGTGTGTGGGAATATTGATTGTAGTTAAAAAATATAGAACTTGTAGTTTTTTACCCGTTGTTCATGCATTTACTTTAATAAAGAGTGTTCAATACAACGTAGAGCATTATATTGTAATGTTTGTTACAATGGTTTATAAATTCATAGTATCACTACACAAAAATTTTCGCGTTTCGTAGCTGCTATGTGCGCTTCTCATCGGGTGAAAAGTTGAAATGAAAATTAAATGGCGAAAACGATTTATTTATGGTGATATGATGTTTAAGTGAATGTGGGATGGGAGCTTATTCTGATTTAGTCGGCCGTATTGTAACCTTAGAGATATAGCTTTGGGTTAGGAGAGGTGGCTTAGTTTAAGACAGGTTCCTTATTTATTTTGTCTGGGTAGTTCTTATATTGGGAATTTTGAGAAGCGCTCGTAGCAGCTTCGAAACGCGAAATTATTTGTGTAGTGATACTATGAATTTATAAACTATTGTAACAACCATTACAAAATATATATCTATATATATAAATACACACACACACACACACACACACATATATATATATATATATATATTATGTATTTGGGCAGCAATCTCTCTTTTATACAGGTTTCATTGAAAATGTGAAATAAGTTATTATCATTAAGTTTTTTATAAAATTTTTCATGTGTTCGTATATTTTCTTTTCAGAACTCAAATAATATAAGAATTATCCAAAGCTTTTGTACTTTTGAGCTCTTTCGGCTATACTTTTAGCTATTATGAAGATTTAATTTTGTTTTACTTGTAAATAAACATGTGGAAAAAAAAGAAAAAAGAGAAATTCTACACATAATAACATCAATTATGAACATGGTAAAAATATGTTTACTGTGTTCGGAACTTCGCATACATAGACTCTATATGCATAAACTTTTCACGTGTTTGTTTATAAGTCAAACAAAATTAATCATATATATGGTGAGATTAAAAAACTAACAATTGAGGGAAGCGAGTTTAACCTTCTCGGGCTCTCAAGACTCGTACCCTTGAACCAGACTCAGTTAATCTTAGAGTATACATACATACAAGAAGTAATAACTTCAAGTTCCCATGGATAAAATGTAAAGCTAATATTCGAACTGGTTGACATTTTCATACAAAAAAGAACAAACTTTCTCTGTCGTTCGTCCTATGACCTTTAAAGTCAGGAAACTTTCTTTGATCTCCTCAAAGAGTTGCCACTTTCAGATTGTCAGTTGTTCCGGTCTGCTTGACATAAGCAATGTATTGGAATAGGATTCGTAATCACTCGAATCTGTTGCATAACTTTTGCTACAGTCGTTTCTTTACAAAGAAATAACAAACATTATGATGCGGAGTTAAAAAAAAATAATGGCTGAAGGAAGTATGCAGCGACATAACCAAACTAGAATAATGTCTTTTCTTTATTTTCCGACATATGGTTCTTCTTGTCTGAGAGGTTCCCAAGTAGAGGAAATGCGTTTTGAAATTTAACTGGAAGTTAATTATTGCCAGTATTTATGACTTACTAGCAGAATAGCCTGGCGTTGCTCGGGTGTAATGAAAGCTTTAAAACTAATACATGGTCCTGGAGCTCAGACTCAACCTAAAGAATATTTGAAATAATAAAATAATTGCGACAATTTACCAATCGCGCCTAGTATATATATATATACTAGCAATATAGCCGGGGATTGCTCGGGTGTAATGAAAGCTTTAAAACTAATACATGGTCCTGGAGCTCAGACTCAGCCTAAAGAATATTTGCGTGAATTTTGGTGAGAATCGAATAAAAATTGTGGATTTGTATAAAGGACATACAGACAGATAAACAGACACACACATAAACCTCTTACCTTATATATATATATATATATATATATATATATATATATATATTATAGATATTCTGCACTATTGTAAGAACTGCAACCTTGAAACTTCTGAATATCATTTCTTATGTCTTTGTCTATGAGTCTATGAAATTTGATTAAAATCGGACCACTCCTTCTATAACCCGATTTTTTCGATTATCGATTTTCGATATTTATCCGGAGTACCTCGACACGAATCCCAGCTAAGAACACTCGCAGACGCTTATAGTACAACTGTGTAAATTTTCAAGAAAATCGGTTCTGCCGTTTCGTTTAGGTAACGGATAAACACACAAACACACAGACACACACAGACAACGTTCCATTTATAAATAAGTTTAGATTTGTCTCTTGTTAGTAATGTCAAACGTTGTCAACCATTAGTCCACTTTTCTTTCTATGTGCAGTGTGCCTTTAGGACGTAGGCGATCCACATCTCCCTATCCACATCTTCATATTCCATGTAGCGCTCAACACCCGTTCACTTGGTACTTCACTTGGTACTTCACTTGGTACTTGGTACACCCGTTCACTTGGTACTTCACTTGGTACTTCTCCGAAACCCTGCTCTGCCATCCATTTGCTAAATTTCATCAAGTATGTCACGAGGTGCTTTCTCCGTTTCGCTGTCCCTCTGTCTGTCCTGGAAGTAACAGACGGCCCAAGCCCTCCTTCCTCATTACACGTTGCAGAAACTTTATTAGTATTTCCCTGATGTTAAGCATCAGTTTTCATTTCGTTTCTATCCTATTCAAAAAATCATCGTTGCTCACATATTCAGTCCTTGGTATCATTCTGTAGAATCACATTTGGGTTACTTCAATTCTTTTCTTCATTAAAGTTTTTCAAACATCCCATTTAAGATATCTATCTATCTATCTATCTATCTATCTATCTATCTATCTATCTATCTATCTATCCCAATACTTTCACTATCTATCTATCTATCTATCTATCTATCTATCTATCTATCATATTTCCCAATACTTTCACTATCTATCTATCTATCTATCTATCTATCTATCTATCTATTCAGGTGAAGTGAACCAAGAGTTTTACAATTCCGAGTTCTCCGGTATTTACTTTTTTTTATATAAAAAAGCTCAATACAACAAATATTGCAGAGCCTATCATAATTAAATTTATATATATATATATATATATATATATATATATATATATCCGTGGTACCATGGTACCTATATATATATATATATATATATATATATATATATATATATATATATAGTGTATGGAGGCAGCAAATCTAACCATATACTGTTAAATATAACAGACAATGAATGTCTATTATGTTTAATCATTCACTGTTCTAAACATCGTATTTAGGCTTTAATATATATATGTATTAATGCAGGTTTCATTGAATAATATAGACAAGTTCTGTCTATTAATTTTGTGTAGGATCCGTTCATACCGTCTGATATACTTGATGGTGATATCGTTGAAAGACAACAAAAAATCACAGTAATTGTTGATTTTTTTATCGGATTTAAGCTTTCGGCTCACATAAGCCATTATCAAAGAGTAAATATTAACTCACAGTAAACATAGAACATTTAAGCTATTAACAATAAAGAGAATTAAATTGAAAATATAAGTCCATCCCTACCGTGGCGGATGGCCGAAGACAGTGACAAAATAGTGGCGTTCTGGTGCCTGATCTGATTTACAGGCATTTGAGTACGTTATTGGAAATATCAAAATTGATCGTATTCAAACCAGGTTTAAATTGTTTAATGTAGATTGCTTCGCGGATTTTTTAGTTTCTGTTTATTATTTTCTTGTTTGAGTATGTACGTGTTATCAACAAGCGTTTTTCTCAGAATATATATATTGTGCTCAAACCGGGTAGGCCATATACTATATCAGAATCCAAACGTAGGCCATATACCACACCGTCAGTTGATTTTGTTTACTGCCCGAAATCTAAATATTTTGAACATAATTTTATCTTTTGAAGGCAATTGTTTATCTTCAACAACATAAAAAATTATTGATCATTTTTTCAAAAAATGTATTATTGGTCATTCTGCTATTAAAGTATTGTTAAATTACTATAAATATTTATTTGCTGGTATATTTTGGTATAAACAAAATTGCTACTGTATTAACTGTATTTTAATACTTTCGTATTGTTTTGTTTATGGTCCGGAGTTGACTATTTGCGCATAGTTGGCATTCTAACGAGTGCTACCTCCCCAGATCAGGGTGAAACTGAGAACAACAGCAATTAAAATGTCGTCCCACGCTTCTTAAAACCTCCAATCTTCCGATCAGAGGCTTTGCTGCCGGATGTAGTTTATCGTCATACTCAGGACTGAGCATCGATTAAAAAGAGTCTCTCAAAATATGCAGGTAAATAAAAAGAATTACTGCTGAATGAATTCGCGTCCTAAAACAGACGCTTGAAATTCACGGAGATAATATAAATTGATACAAGATGTAGTTACCTGCCACTTGCTAAACAATAAGGAATAATGTTCTGTAGATTGTTAAAGAAAAACTCAGTACAAAGTCAGGTTTAGTAATGACACGAGACACACGTATTAATGTAGATCTTTTTACATTAATATGTGCATTGGGGTGAAGTGGTTATCGGCTCGGAACAATATATAACATTCCAGTTGAATTCGTTGCATTCATTAACGAGCAAGCTATGGGTTGAATAGCATGACAGTTTGGGTTCCACAGTTCTGGCTGAAAACCAGTCTATTGTACAAAAATAGTCCTTTTGGAGGAAAACCTTTCGATCGGTTAGTCATGTCTCGAAAGTGTGTATCACGTACGGCACTTAAATGGTTGTTGCGTGTTCCGCAGTGCTTTATGTTAGAACCAACCAAGTTAGAATTCCAGTTGAATTCTTTGCATTCACTTACGCACAAATACACTTGGGAAAGGTATTAATCCGTTTCTTCTCTCAAGTTATGGCTTAAATAACAGGACATATTGGGTTCTATAGCCTTGGCTTGCAACCAGTCTACCGCAGAAAGCAATGGCAACCTCCTGCTGGATAATCTTCTGCCCAGTCAGTCATGTCTCTTTTGAGACATGATCGCCCAAATCGTCTATCACGTATGGCTCTTAACTGACTGACATTTTTCCTAATTTTCATCAACGATCTTCTCGATGTCATCAGTTTTCGACTTTGTATCTACGATGATGACACAACTTTTTACTATTGTTTTAATGATGCTTAATAGGCTTGATGAGGTCAAATTAACATCGGATCTAAAAAATGACCTTCAGTCTGTTTGTTAACAGCTATAATCAATGGCTTTTTAATTTTAACGCCTCGAAAACGGAAATATTTCGTTTTAATCGTCTTAAAGATCCTGGCTAATGGAGGACAAAAATGTTTTCTCGGGTTAACTTTTTCGACTAAAATGAAAGGGTACGATTATATTGAATCAACTGCTAGGTCTCCTGTAAGGTAAGTTGGTTTACTGTTTTTATCTTCACATTTTGTTTCTGTTGTAGTGAAATATCCTGTCCTCTCAAGGAATGGGTATGGCCCGGGTTATAAAAGACCGGGACAAGATTGATCGAGAGTGTCCGTGACTATACGAGATTCTTCGTCATTACACGGGAGTGATCGAGAGTCTTCGTTATTATACGAGAGTCATCGACTTTAGTCGAGAGCTATCGGCCTTAGACGAGAGTTAGACGTCACTAGACGGAAGCCTTCTTCTTAAGACAGACACATACGTCCTATACAGAGACATTACCTTCTTAAATGTTATTCTTGTTAACTGTTCGTTGGTGTACTTGTATTTGGTTTATTGTACTGAGGTATAATAAAACTCTATTTATATATCTTCAGTGTTAAGAGTTATTTCTTGCACTATTCTTTCTCTGCTTACCCCCTCTCGGGATATAACATTATCATAAACGTTCTGATAAGTCATATCATGATATTTTTTGTTCTTGCACTGAATATCTGGCCTGGTGCTTCTGCTATTTATCCAATGTTTCTTAAGGAAGAAGAACCTGCATTATTATTGGTCCTGATATGGTATCACGGCTTTAGTCATTTTCTTTCTATTTCTTTTCTTTTTTACTTTTTTTTCCCCAATTATTTTCATGTTAACTCTTGTGTGTTTTTGTATTTCGACTTTACAAACTTATGCATACTAATGACATGTAAGTATCATCATTTTACAGTTTAAATGGATAGATGTAGACGTAAGTTCTATACCAGCAATTTCTTCTTTCGTATTTCTCGCTTGTCAAACACACTTCAGGCTTATAGCATTCCAATCCATTTTGAACTTCCGAAATTTAGATGTATTCTCATTCATTATCTTCTGTCACTTTGAAACAAGTTCTTTATTGTTCTCTACCCTTAATAATGATTTTAATTTTATTAGATTATATTATCTTTTCCTTTATTGCGTCTTAGAGGCTTTATCGCCTTGCACTTGGGTAAAATTATTTAAAAAATTTATAAAATCGTTATAACATGTAAATTATCTATTGATATTAGTTTAGAAACCTATTCTTTTATTGTTTTCTATACTTAATAATAATTTTAATTTTTCTCAGACTATTTCATCTTTTTTTTCTTGCGTCTCAGAGGTTTTATCGCCTTGATTGGGATTAAATTTTTAAAAAAGATGTATAAAATTGTTGTGATAAAAGAAGAATTAGATGTTGGTATTAGAGTGAAACTTCAGTGAGTGCAAAATGAATGCTTGTTTGGTGGGGTGATTTACTGTCACTTAATCTCTAGTGAATGCCTCCATATTTTACGAATGTGAAAGTTCAATGGATAGAAAAGTAATAATATAGGATTTTGCTCTGTAAATGAACTGAGACTGGAAGAATGATACTTTAACTGGGCACGAGAGTTGAAAGCCATTGTGCTCGACAATCTTCTTCTTCTTCTTCTATGTGCCCTGTCCCTTCAGGACGTAGGCGATCATGGCTCTCCACGTCTCCCTATCCCTTGTGGCTCTTAGTATGTTTGCTCCTGTTGCTCCTGGCAACCCCCGTTCCGTCATCAACCTGATCAGACTCTGCAGATATGTTATCCGCTGCCTTCCTCTGTCTCTCCTTCCTTCCATCTGACCAGTCAGTATCAGGTTCTCCAGGCTCTCCTTCCTCATTGCATGTCCCAGGAACTTCAGTTGTCTCTTCCTGATGCTCAGCATCAATTTCCTTTTTGTTGCCATTCTTTCTAACACTTCGTCGTTGCTTGTATGCTCAGTCCACGATATCCGTAGCATCCTTCTGTAGAACCACATTTCGGCCGCTTCCAGTTTTTTCCTCATTTTCGATGATATTGTCCAGCATTCACAGCCGTACTGAAGGACTGACATCACGTAGCAGTCTAATCAGTCTCGTTTACGTCTTTTCCTAATTAAGCTAGCAGGAAGGGGATACCTTTAGAGCAGGCTTTCTTAACCTTCCGTAGGATTTCTTGTAGTCTTCTTTCTGTGTCTGCTATCAAGCGTGGCTGGCTGAAAAGTGATGTGTGTGCAGTGTACACGAGGAAGCAGTATAGAGGAAATGGAAGCAAAAATGCTGTGAAAAGCCAATCATATTGGCAGTATCTATTTATTTGTCTATGAAATGGTATTCAGACCTGGTGTAATGGTTAGCAGGTTTGTTTCGCTACACGACTGAGTAATTAGTTCCATCCTCATTGGGTTCCCCATTCTTTCAGCCTTTTGTCACATCTATGTTAGACTTACAAAATCATTTCTCTATGAAATGTCAGTTCTTATAGAAGTACGTTACTGAAAAAGTCTGTATACAAAAAAGTTTAATAACCACTGCTATAGGCTAACGGCCTGACATGGCACGCTTTGTTTTCACATTGAGGTTCAGCCTGTTCAAGGCGTGAGTGCCACTCGAAGTATAGAGTTAGAGTAAGAGGAAGGTTATATTATGGGAACATAACGGCTAAACCTAGACTTGAAGCTTAGGATTTTAGTGACCAAGGGGAATATCCTATGGGAGTTGATTCCACAGAGCAATGGTTAGCAGGAATAAGCAGTTCTGATGGAAATTAATGCTCACTAATGGAATACGGAGTGAATGTGGGCGATCTGCTACAATGTGAGTGACATCGTCAAGGAATTCACTTCGTCTCAACATTTTCCATGGAAGCAGCGATAGAGCAGTGAAAGGTTCGCCACGTCCCACCAGAGAGAGAGAGAGAGAGAGAGAGAGAGAGATGTGTTTGGAAGGTAAAAAATTTGTAACGTACTAGGAGATTCTTTTAGACTTTATCGTGACAAGCAAATGAGGATTGGGTAGCTCTCGCCTAACTATGACAAAAGTAATTTGTAGGAGTACTGAGGAGTATCTTGGAGTATTGAGAAGGTTTTTAGCCGCTTGATCTCTTGGAAACGCCAACTCTTTCTGGTGGTATGAAAATTCGAGGATGCAGAAGCACAAAATGGATATTAATATACTCGTTATCGTATAGGTGATTGTGCTGAATTTGGCGGGACTGGTTGTCTCTCTAAAGACTCGCTTTCGCACTTTTGCACGTGGCATAACCGCAAGGAATTCTAAAACAATCTTCAACACCTGTTAACTTTAAGACAAAAGACTTTACTTCTTTTTGTAAATTTTGTAGCTTTTTTAAGTTTTGTTAAAGGTAAACATGTTTCTTGTTTTATTTACGCATCCAATACAATTTGTTAGCTTCTGGTTTTAAAGGGGGCTCTGCTAGAAATGCTTAATCCTTGTAACAAAAACCAAGTGTAAATGAAAAAAATAGTAAAGGAAATTGATGCTGAGCATCAGGAAGAGACAACTGAAGTTCCTGGGACATGCAATGAGGAAGGAGAGCCTGGAGAACCTGATACTGACTGGTCAGATAGAAGGAAGGAGAGACAGAGGAAGGCAGCGGATAACATATCTGCAGAGTCTGATCAGGTGGATGACGGAACGGGGGTTGCCAGGAGCAACAGGAGCAAACATACTAAGAGCCACAAGGGATAGGGAGACGTGGAGATCCATGATCGCCTACGTCCTGAAGGGACAGGGCACATAGAAGAAGAAGAAGAAGAAGAAGAAGTACAACACATTAAATTCACAACTGAGGTATACTTTTAAAAACAAAATAATAATGTTAAAAGAAAATTAATAGAAATAATTTTTTTTTAATCATCGTACTTATGTGCGTGGTGGTGCAGTGGCTATCGGCTCGGAGCGAGAAGTCGGGGAACCGAGTTCGAATTCTAGTTAAATTCCTTGCATTCACTTACGCGCAAATACCCTTGGGAAAGATTTTAATCCATCTCTTCCTTCCAGCTATGGGTTAAATAACAGGACAGATTGGGTTCTATACCACAGAAAGTAATGGCAACCTACTTGGGATAACCTTTTGCCCATTCAGTTTGAAGATCAAAGGTAATTCCTTGCATTCACTTACGCGCATATACCCTCGGGAAAGATTTTAATCCATCTTTTCCTTCCAGCTATGGGTTAAATAACAGGACAGATTGGGTTCTATACCACAGAAAGTAATGGCAACCTACTTGGGATAACTTTTTGCCCATTCAGTTTGAAGATCAAAGGTAATTCCTTGCATTCACTTACGCGCATATACCCTCGGGAAAGATTTTAATCCATCTCTTCCTTCCAGCTATGGGTTAAATAACAGGACAGATTGGGTTCTATACCACAGAAAGTAATGGCAACGTACTTGGGATAACCTTTTGCCCATTCAGTTTGAAGATCAAAGGTAATTCCTTGCATTTACTTACGCGCATATACCCTCGGGAAAGATTTTAATCCATCTCTTCCTTCCAGCTATGGGTTAAATAACAGGACAGATTGGGTTCTATACCACAGAAAGTAATGGCAACCTACTTGGGATAACCTTTTGCCCATTCAGTTTGAAGATCAAAGGTAATTCCTTGCATTCACTTACGCGCATATACCCTTGGGAAAGATTTTAATCCATCTCTTCCTTCCAGCTATGGGTTAAATAACAGGACAGATTGGGTTCTATACCACAGAAAGTAATGGCAACCTACTTGGGATAACCTTTTGCCCATTCAGTTTGAAGATCAAAGGTAATTCCTTGCATTCACTTACGCGCATATACCCTCGGGAAAGATTTTAATCCATCTCTTCCTTCCAGCTATGGGTTAAATAACAGGACAGATTGGGTTCTATACCACAGAAAGTAATGGCAACCTACTTGGGATAACCTTTTGCCCATTCAGTTTAAAGATCAAAGGTAACGAGGAAGGAAGGTGGTAGAATAAAATTCCATCAGCAGGAAGCACAAGAGAAGAATCTGCTTGCATAGAACTTCGGCTTGCATATAGTAATGTAATATAATAATCTGGCCCCACCCGAAGAAGGAAGCTGATGCAAGCGGGGGCGTTTTCCGGCTGTTGAAAGGAACGGATGTTTGTTTGACCTTATTTCCGGCAGTAGCGGAAATGGCTACAAGAGGCAAGCAGAACAGGTGTCCCTGAGAGTTACGTGGGCGTGCGTAGGCGAGGCAAAAATCGGAAGTACCGGTTTGGAGATAAAAAGACCTCGGGCACGGATTTCACGGCAGTCTAGTCAGAGTAGACCAGAGGAGCAACAGATACGACGACACCCCCCCCCCGTCACCCTGTCAACCCCCTGGAAGCGCTCTCTCACTCTCTGTTCACTAGGCTACATGGTCCATCGTTCTTCAATAAAAATATAAGTCATATATTTTTATATATACCCGTGTTTGTCGTCTGTCACTATATAACAGTAATTTCAAGTGTAAAATGATAACACTCATTTCCTTTTTTGTGGTGGGATTCTCTTTGTACAATGCTCCAAAGCCACTCAGAGAAGAGATTTACGGAATAAAAGGCGCAGGTTAACCGAATAGGTGGTTGGTTGTTTCATGGTATATCAACCTCGGCGGGTCATTTATTGCCAACTAAATTTTATTTATTTATTGCTGGTAATACCTTTTTCTTTCAACAATTCATTGTTGTTTTTCTATAAGTTTTGTGTCTAGTAATACTTTTTCCTTTTCGAGTATCAAGATTCATTGGGATTTGTTTTTAAGGGCAGGGTCCCCAAGTCCTACCCTGTTATTTAACCCATAACTGGAGAGAAGGGAAGGATTAATAACTTTCCCAAGGGTACCAGTGCTTAAGCGAATGCAGGGTATTCAACTGGAATTTGAACTCTGCTCACCGATTTCTCTTTCCGAGCTGATATCCACTGCACCACAACGCACATCCGTAACTAAATGCTTACAGCACCTGGTATTCCCAAGCGGTCACCCATCTAAGTACTGACTCAGCGTTGCTTAACTGCGGTGACCGAGCGAGAACCGGTGTATTCAACGTGATATGGCCGTAAGCCTCGAATAGGTGGGAAAAAGATAATAATAATCATAATAATTTTATGTGAGACCCGTACAACAATCTTCCGTTATTAGCTTAGACGCTGGGATAACAGTCAAATATTTAGGGCAAGAATATTATAATGACCTGGTTGTGAATAAGAGTGATGGAATTCAAAAATAATGAAATATTGTCAAAAGAGTGCTATAGAAGTGTAATAATGATATTAAGAACTTAATTGAAATCTCAGAACAGAATTATTGCACATAGTATCCTTGACATTCCCGTTGTTCAATATGGTTTCAACATCTTGAATTGGATTTTAAATGGCATACGACGAATAGATTCTCATACGTGAAAGCTCACTTCTAAGCATAACGTGAATCATCAAAATGCTGGTGCATACCGTCTATAAATATTATGTAAAGACGTTGGAAGTGATCTTATATCACTAGAATTATCATAGAAGACAACAACTATTGGCTTACTAACATACATGGAAACATCAAAGGACTGGAACATACAATTAGTCAAACAACACGAAAGCAGAAAGAAAAAATATTCAATCCGAAAAAAAGAAGTAAGTGTTGCAGCAAAAATTATGAAAAAGAAATCGAAGAATAAGGCTCTTAAACAGATGATACAACGCTGACAATACAAATCTCGGCATGGTCGAAAATCTTGCTTCTGTTCTTCGAAAGGACCCCCAATCTGAGATGAATTGTGGTAAGAAATGGTTCGCAAATTTTAATGCTCCAAAAACGAAGCTGCTCTTCTTTAACCATTTTAGAGAAGCTTTCCTACCTTCCATCAGTATGTATCTAGCTACTCTCCCTGAAAGCAATACATTGTGCCTCCTCGGCCTCACCATCACAACCGATCTCAAGTGGATCGAATATATAGAATCAATTGCTACATCTACTGCTAAGAAGGTTTGGTCCTTATGCCGAGCCAGGACTTTTTCCTTGTCAGAATCCACCTTGCACATTTATAAATCTGCCATTCGTCAGTGCATTGAATACTCTTGCTATATCAGGTTGGGACATCCTATTCTTCTTTTCGGGTTTCTTGACAAGATCCAGAGGAGGAACTGCAATGTGATCAGTCTCGACTTGACAGCTCGTATTTGAACACTTTCTCACTGACGGTATGTGTCTTTTCTCTGTCTTTTCTTTAAATATTTTCGCGGCTTCTGCTTTGACAAGCTTCATTCCTTGGTGTCCTACCCTAACAAATTTACTCGTGTAACTAGACTGGCAACTAGGTCCACCTTTTACCGTCAAATAGGCAAAAATAACTGTCACTTTTTTTCTAGTAGTTCTTTTTCTCACACTTTCTGCCTGTGGAACTCCCTTCTCATGCTTGCTTTCCTTATCGTAAAGATCTCCAAAGATTTAAGTGCAACACGAACTACCATCTTCTATACCCTTGACTCCAACATCTCTTTTAACTTTTCTTCGTCATCCTCCGTACAGATATTTTCTTTCTCTTCCTTCCCCTCTCTCTGTAACCCCATGCTCACCAGTGGCAGTATTGCTTTGTTTGGGGTGAAACGATTATATAAAAAAAGAAATGATAGATAATGAACATATTGAAATAGATAAATATTATTAGTGAGTAGACCGAGTCTAAGCTATTACTAACCATTTTTTTAATAAGGTGTTTTTCTTTTAAAAGAATGCTACCATTTGATTGTATCATGAAGAGTATGGTTGTCTTGGTTATAAAAGATGCCCAGTAAAAAAGTGGAAAATTTATTATTGCTGTTTTATTTTTCATGAATAATTTACCTTGAATAAGCTTGAAATAATCATTCAATTGTATCGTCGAGGTAGATATAACACACAGGGAAATATCTAGTGCTAAATGGATATAAACAGAACTGTAAAATAGTTACAATGACAGACAAGATAGAACTTACAACACAGAGAGGAGGGGTTTAGATCGCAATAGTCGCTGAAACAATCAGTTCAAACATTACTCGAATGATACTCGAATATTACGCCTCGAATGCCTCGAATTCTTTACTTAAATAGATCATTTCAGAAATGAACCATTCCATCATTAAGAGGACTGCAAGGGTGTCAGCCACTCTACAACACACTTAATTCTGATTGTTCTTTTATGATTGATTAATTTCTGTTCGATTTAGTGACTCGTCATTTAAATGTTATTTGCAGGCAGCTTTCGTCTTGCGTTTTGCCCTTCTTGTATAGCTAAATAACTGACTGATTTTAAGCGTCAAGTTATCGTACATTTCAAAGAAGAGCATCTACCATGGGGATTGACAAAATGTGCAGAAATTCTTCCAGAATGTTTCAGTCAAATCAGTTTTTTTAATCATGTCACCCCAAGCAAGACATTCAACTGCCACTATAGCGCAGGGGGTTACACAGGGCGATAGACGAGTTAGGATGTACATACGGGGAGAGTTTGAGAGAATGGGAGGGTTAGTGTGTTAGAAGGTGTCTATTGACCTTACATTTAAACTCCTGGAGGTTACAGCCGCCGGCGAAGCAAGCATGCGGAAGGGAATTCCACAGGCGGGAAGTGCGAGAAAAGAAGCTGTTGGAGTAGAAATTGCGGTTACATTTCATCAGTTTCACTGTAAAAGGGTTGGACCTAGTTGCCAATCTAGTATCTCGTGCAAACTCACACCTAGGGGGCACCAGTGATTTAAGATTTTTATTGAAGAGGCACAGGGAAGCCACGTCACGCCGGTGGAGAGTGACTGCAGGCGGTCAGCTAAGTCGGTATCAATCACATTTCAGATTCTTCGCTGTATTTTGTCAAGAAGCCCGAGGAGAATAGTAGGGGTCTCCAGTTTTCATTGGCAGTCTCACGGCTTTCTAAATTTACCGCTTTTTTTTTTTACTGGGAAACTTGTATTTACAACATAACGTCAATTTATTGGTGTCCTCTTTTCTTTGAGAACAATAATAAGAAAAGTATATATGAAAAAACGAGAGATGTCTCACGTGGCTTGTGATTTTAATTTACCGAACGTGTTATCAACAACATATTTTTTGATGAATTAAGTTAGGCCATAGCTGTAGTTGAGTAATCTCGAACTTGAGAATAGTGTTGATTAGTACTCTCCAACTTGAAAAACGCAGCAAGAGTTTTTTCCAAACTAAGTGTAGATATCAGTGGATATTAAAAAAATTAGAAATGTCAGTACCTTTCGTGTGAAAACCACATTATACCTAAAGGTACTATCACTTCTAATTTTTGAATATGCGACCAGAAATCGTTCACGGAGACTCCCTGTCATCCCTTCTGGTTTGTCTGCTCTTAATCTCTGTTTCGCATGACTATGTATATAAAAAGCAAAACAAAAAACAAAACAAAACAAAAAACAAAACAAAACAAAAAACAAAACAAACAAAAAAAAACAATGTTTAATCATCTATTCTCTGTGGATAATAAAAATCTCTTTGCCAAAGATGACAATGAGATGAAGGTTATCCTCAATACTGTAAAATACTTTAGTGGTGACATCAGTATGAATTTCATATTAAATAAAGGTGCTAAAGTAGCATTAAAAAAAGAATAATTACAGAATCACTCAATAAAACTAAATGTTGTGGTGCAGTGGCTATCAACGCGGAACTATAAATCGGGGAAACCGAGTTCGAATTCCAGTTGAATTCCTTGCATTCACTTGCACACAAATACCCTTTGGGAAGGTATTAATCCATTTCTTTCCTCCAGTTATGGGTTACATAATAGAACCGATTTGGGTTCTATAGCCTTGGCTGGCAACCAGTCTACAGTAGAAAGCAACGGCAACCTACTGATCTTCTGCTCAGTCAGTCATCTTTCATTCGAGACATGATCGCCCAAGCGTGTATCATGTATGGCACTTAACTGGCTGACTGACTTTTTAACAAGGATTAGGGAACTGGAACAAGAAGTATGAATTTCAGTTTCCACACGTGGAGTATAGTGAAAAAAGCCAAGCCTTACAACCAGGGCCATAGCCGATGCTAAAAAAACACCGGGCACCGAGAAAATTTCCCGGATTTATTAGTTGGCAATGTGATGGCGTCCTCAGTGTCATCTGTTTCCAGAAACTATGATTTTTGCGGATTTTTTCGGCTATTCCAGTGGAAATTAGGCACAGAACGTGAACGAAAGCAGAAAATCGGGTTCAGACTTTCTGAGTATAACCAGTCTTTTCTCCCCAAATTAATAAATAAACAAACAGATTTTTACTGCGTTCATTGGGATGTTTTCTTCGTTTTTCTTTCTTTCTTTCTTTCTTTCTTTCTTTCTTTGTGAATTGTTTAGTTTGATTTCTGACGAAGACATTTTTCCTTGCCCGGATTTTCACTATGATTGCACGGATCGGCCCGGATCTTCCCGGACCCGTGCCCGGTCTGCCCGGTAGTCAGATACGGCCATGCCTAGGAGTCAGTGAAGAAAACGGAACACAGAATACCGAAATGAAGGAGAAAATAAGAGAAGAATACTACAGATATTGCATCTGGTATTGAATACTGACTTGTATTCACAAAACAGAATATCAGCGATAAACAATTTGGCTGTCGTTGTGGTGCAATGCAGTTTCGACATCCTCAATTAGAACATGGCTGATATTAAGCGTTTCCTAATTGTCAACGAATGCATCATCCTAAGGCTAACGTTGATCGTCTGTACGTGCCCAGAGCCGGAGTAGGCAGAAAATTAGCTCAACTAGAAATGTCTTACAAAACGATAACAATATGTCTTCAAAGATTGCTGAAAACTGCAGAGGACTGGATGATGATCTGTATCTAAGAACATGAAAGAAATAAGAAACTTTATTCATTAGTAAAGAAAATCAAGCAATTTAGAAGGAGATTTCGAGTGGGTAAAAAAGTACAAATACATTATAATACGTCGATTACAGCGACAAAGAATAAAAAAGCAAAAGCAATGTACTAAATACAAAAATGATGGTAAGATAAGATGTTCATTGTCAATAATCTGACCGTACCAAATAAGCTGATGTAGACAAAGCTCCGTTATTTGATTATCCACTTGGAAATAAATACTAAAAATAGTCTGAAATACATCATTTCATTTTAAAAAACTAGGGTTGCCTAATAATTATGGCAGGTAGTGTATATGTATATATATATAGATATATATAGCAAATCTACAGTGTGCGATGGGTAAAGGTGCGTTGTAAAACATTGCAAAAAAAAATAACAAAAGAACTACTGTATTTTCATGTAGAATTATCCACTTGGCAATAAACACTAAAAATAATATGAAATACACATTTTTTTTAAAAACTGGGTTGGCCTAATAATTATGGCCGGTAATATATATATATATATATATATATATATATATATATATATATGTAAAAGAGTGAACATTGAAGTCAACACTCAGGGGCGACAGACTGTTTCATGCTAAGCGCAATCATCAGGCCACATGTGTTGAGTTTTTCCTCAGCTATATTATATAATATAGCCTAGGAAAAACTCAACATATGTGGGCTGATGATTGCACTAAGCATGAAACAGCCTGTCGCCCTTAAGTGTTGACTTCAATGTTCATTTTTTTATATTTACATACGCTCTATCTGTGATATTAGGCACTTTATCCTACAAATATAGCACACCTTAAAACTATATATATATATATATATAAAATCATTTCACCCCCAAACAAGGCGGTACCGCCACTGATGCGCAGGGGCCTCAATAAATTAAACTTTTGGGCAGGAGTAGAGTGAAGACAAAGAAGAACCAGCTACATAGAATGAAAGAGAAAGGGCAAGAGAAGGTTGTGAACACAGGAGTGAAAACCTTTGTGAAGGCAGAAAGAAAGGAAAAGAACAATATACATGGGGTGATGTAGAAAGGGCTGGAGTTAAAGGATATAAGAGATCGGAACTGACTTTGCATTTAAATTCTTGGAGGTTGTAGCCGCAAGGAAAGCAAGTATATGGAAAGAAGGGATCAAAGTGTGGTATCTGTTCTCAGATACTCACTCCCTGCTCGTCGGCCAGGTTTGAAAGCAATGACCAGCTTTGACAAGCAATGACCAGCTAAGACCGGCTATGTACCCAGTTACCGCGTAAGCGGGGGCTGGGTAATCTGACCAATAGACTGAGCGTACGCGCTCAGGTCCCCACGTTAAAAAGTGACCATGTGTCACATCTCGCTCCAGTGAGGGAGTCGGGTAAATACCCGCCTCCACAACCAGGAAGCGCGAGAAAAGAAGCTGAGGGGTAGAATTGTCGCCTGGATTTTGTTGATCTAAATGTAAAAAGGGTGGGACCTTGTTGCCAGTCTGGTTGCCCTAGTAAATTCTCGTGGAGGGGGCACCAGTGACCTAAGTTTGTTAGAGCAGAAGCTATGGAAATATTTATACAAGAGACATGGGGAAGCCACATCTCGCCGATGAGAAAGTGGCTGGAATCGAGCTGCAAACACACACACACACACACACACACACACATATATATATATATATATATATATATATATATATAAGCATGTTATTTTAATAAACTAATATATTAATATATTAGCACACCTGATTTATAATTTATAATGTCTTTAACTTTTGCCATACCAATATCTAAAATAATGATTTAAATCGAAAAACGGTCTGTTCATACGTTTGTGTGTGTTTATGCATGTGTATATCTATTCACGTTTATCTATTTCGCTTCATTTTCGGTTTTTAATTCTTTTTAATTCTTGTTATTTTTTAATCATTATTTCTTTTTATTATTTTCTTAATACTTTTAATTCTAATATTTTAATTATTATTACTTTATTACTTTTTTTCTTTAAAGATATACCCATTCGAACGATCATATATCTATCTATCTATCTATGGGTTCATATTTCTCTATATTTTTATCTTTGTTTTTATATTGATCTGTCTATGTAGCTTTCTTCGGTTTTTATCTCTATCTCTCTATCTTTCTATCAGCATTCTGTTAGTAAACGAAAATCTTATAATGGAATAAGAATTAGATGTTACTAATGCTATTTTGAAAAAAAGTTATAATATAAAAACACCTTAATAACTCTAAATTATGAAACAAAAAGAGTGAATAAATGACATGTAAATATAGAAATTTCTCTTTCTCTCTCTCTCTCTCTCTCTCTCTATATATATATATATATATATATATATATATATATATATATACGAGGGTCATTCAATAAATAAGTTGAATTTTTCGGTATAAGGACTACTAATACAGAAGCATACTTTTTTTAAAATTCTTATTCCTTTTCCTTTTTCTCAAAAGGATTTAATTTTTTTTCAGAGTGAAAAAAAAAAAAAGTTGAGAGTTTTGGAGATTAACAAAGATGGCCGACCAAAAAGCATGCTCCAGGATTGAACAGAGGTCAGTTATAAGTTTTTGTTTGCTTAAGTGTGGAAACCAGTGAAAATTCATAGGAG
Organism: Ascarosepion bandense; assembly: GCA_037127315.1. Taxonomy (NCBI): domain Eukaryota; kingdom Metazoa; phylum Mollusca; class Cephalopoda; order Sepiida; family Sepiidae; genus Ascarosepion; species Ascarosepion bandense. The sequence goes on from JBBBDQ010000983.1 coordinate 2,219,428, forward strand.
AATGTCAACTGTGTATGGTGCCACATGTTTCAGCCAAAAAAAGTGTCTACAAGTGGGCTAAATTGCTTAAAGAAAGATGGAGCAGTGTTGAGGATGAAGACAGGTTTGGGAGGCGTAAAGAAGTGAGGTCTCCTGAGGTGATTGAATCAGTCAATGACCTTATTCAGCATGACAGAAGGGTGACAATGGGTGACATTGGAAGGACTTTGAGCTTATCTGTTGATACAGCACACAAAATTGTCTCTGATGACCTTGCCTATTTGAAAGTCAGCTCACACAGCAGCCCAGTCGGTGCAAACCATCAACGAGCTGGGCTGGGAACTGCTCCCTCATCCCTCTCACAGCCCAGACCTTGCCCCTTCAGACTCACCTGTTTGGTCCCTTGAAAACGTTCACGAGAGGCACGAAGTTTGAAAGTGACGATGAAGTCAAAAGTGCTGTGAGAGATTGACTGAGACATCAGTCCAAAGATTTTTAAGCTGAGGGCATACGGAAGCTTGTGCTGCACAGAGGGGAAAAGTGTGTGACACTGCTGGGAGACTACGTTGAAAAAATCTATCTATCTATCTATCTATCTATCTATCTATCTATCTATCTATCTATATGTCTCTATTTAATTTAGCCATCTGTCGTCTTACTGTTTCTGTTAGTATCTCTATCTCTCTCTCTCAAAAAAAAATATATATATATACATATATTTTTTGTGTGTGTGTATCTTTGTTTATATCTATCCATCTTTCTGGTTGATTATATCTATCTATCTATCTATCTATCTATCTATCTATCTATCTGTTTGTTTATATATAACGATCCATCTCTCTCTCCATCTCTTGCTTTATATCTGTTACACACACACACACACACACACACACACACACACACACACATATATATATATATGTATACATAATATCTATCTATCTATCTATCTATCTATCTATCTATCTATCTATCTCTTTCCCTGTCTGTCTGCCTTTTTCTCTATCAATCTGTCTGTCTGTGTTTCTCTCTTCCCGTCTCCCTCTCTCTCTCTATCTATCTATCTGCCTGTGTCTATGTGAGTACAGTACACGCTTTAGGACTTATCATTGCAATTGTTTTATTTTCTCAATTTATTATCGGTAACCATTTTTCCTTGAAAACTTTAAATCGCATTTTTGACTTTAAACAAGGAAAAATATAAAGAAGATACAAAACCCACATCTGCTAAAATTTCTAAAATATATTCTTCATTTATATCTTTGTATATTTATTCCGTAAATCTGTCAGTAAAAATAATGTCTACCTTCTTTCTTTGATTGATTTTCAAAGATTAAAACGGTGGGGACAAAGTTCGCAAAAAAAAAAACAAAATAAAAATAAAAATAAAAATAAGTAACCAACAAACAAATCCTTATCCCATCATATGCTTTGTGGTACACTCCGAAAGTTTATTTCGTAATCTCAAGATTAACGTTAATCTTGTTCCTATTTTAGTTTTGCCATCTGAAATATGGGCCTCGCTTTTTTAACACTTACTCTTCTTTTCACCTCCTTACTCTCCTTTCGACATACGAATGATTTTATACCTTTTTGCTGCTTTTACATTTAACTACGATGAATATTGGCTGAGACAGTTATTTCTGGAAAAATCCCCTTACTAATAAAATACATGCAGACAGAGACATCTGTAGAACTCTATCAACCAATCTATTTGTCTATTGATTGATTTCTAATGTAAATGTTATTTACCTGCTGGACAGCCTACAAATAGTGCGTTCGATCTTCAAAGATTTCGCCTTTATCTCTTCAATGGTGTGCTGAAAAGATGTCAATCCGACGAAGAAATGATTCCAAAATAGTTTTGACTTTTCATATCTATCTATCTATCTGTCTATCTGTCTATCTATCTCAGTCTGTTTAGATCTATCTATCGATATCGAGCACTTGACAAAAAACTACTCACCAAAAACAACCCCATCGTTAAAAAAAACAAACCAGTACAGCACAAATTATAATTCAATAATATATATATATATATAGAGAGAGAGGCAGATATAAATATCTTTCTGTCGGTCTGTCTTTCTTCCTCTGTATTTGTGTGTGTGTGTATATATATATATATATATATATAGTCATCCGCAGACAATATATCGAAACCCGACCGAATCGGCGACAGTCGGAGATTCTACCCCTAGGCCACGAACGTCCGGTAGAAGAAAGTAGGCTTTTTAGCGCGTATAAACACGCCCAATAGCTAGAGTGCTCCAATTCATTATTGAATGAGCGATGCGTATATACCAGAGTAGCTACTGTTTACAAAGTCTCCCACTCTTCCAGAGTGCTCAATCAGGGTTTATTTATATATATATATATATATATATATATATATATATATATATATATAAATTTCATTTGAAAATGAGTTACTTCTTCAACCTAGGTAGAATCCTTGGTACTTGGTAAGGTAAATTCCACAGGGGTTTAAACCCAATGAGAACTCAACAAGATACAACACTTTTCTTATTTATGGGTGTGGGAAGACTTAAAATTTCAGTGTGTGTTTCTTTTAAGTAATCAGAAATGAAAATCATCTTTAGAACTAACATCAAACATTGCCCAGTAGAAATCTCGAAACATTGAAATTTCCGTGTCGCAATGTATTGTTAATTTATAATTATATGATTATATTATGCTCTACAATATTCATTGCATTTAGCATTTTTATAAAAAATTAAATGCCAGAGAACTCAAAATAATAAAACCTTCTTCTTCTTTACAGATATGTCTATAATTATATGTATGTATATTCATCCGCAGACAGATCTGTTTCGCTGTATCACAGCTCATCTATACGGTTAGACCCCGATTGCTTTTTAACCCAGGATTGACAGATCTGTTTCGCTGTATCACAGCTCATCTATACGGTTAGACCCCGATTGCTTTTTAACCCAGGATTGAAACCCGGCCGAATTGGCGTTAGTCGGCGATTCTACCTCTGTGATATGGGCGCTCGGTAGAAGAAGGCAGACTTCTTAGCGTGCATATTATCATTATACACGCCCAATAGCCAGAGTGCTCTAATTCATTACGGAATGAGCGATGCGTCCATATTTTCTTTTCATTTTCAAATGAGTTATTTGCGCAACCTAGGTTTCAAACCTTTTGGCAGATTCAGGCGATTTATAATAGATTTTTCCGTTATCCAAACGTATTTTTTAAGGACGCGCGACAGGAATTTTTAAACAGACGAAAATATAAAATAAATACGGACTAGGATCAAACAATTAGAGATGAAAGTGTTGTAAGATCCTTAAATAACTCTTCTCTAATTCTCAAAATGTTCGGTTGTCTAAAACTTTCAGTCACGTGCTCGTTATATATATATATATATATATATATATATATGTGTGTGTGTGTGTGTGTGTGTGTGTGTGTGTGTGTGTGTGTATAATTATAAATATCAATATGTATATAGATATGGAATTTGTTATATATATATATTATATTATTTATATATTATATATGCGTGGTACTTATTTGAAAGCGCTCAATATCAGCGAGCCCCGCACGATTCGCATTTATATGTTCATGCAAGCCCCAGTGGGCGAACGCGTGTGTGTGTGTCCTTGCGCGCGTCAATGGGTGTACAAATGTATATATGTCTGCGTCTGTCATGATGACAGATTTTCCCCCACTTCCACAAAATACACGAATATACGCAACCCTTCATGTAACCAATTTTTAAAAAAATTAAACAGTTTGTCTGACGATCGCAAGAGCGTGAAACCCAGGGTTTTCAAACTCACACCTATCTATATGAATATATATATATATATCTTTCCTGTCACGCCCATAGAGAGAGAGATAACAGCGAGGTAGCGGTGGCTCAGTCTATTAGAGAGGCTATAGCGAGACAGCTGCAGATCAGTCATTCTCTTTACTTCTATTTATTAAACTTTACTACCAGTTATGAAATCTCTTGCCACGTGTTTGTTTTTTAACAATGCCTTATTTTATTTTTTTACAATAAATATGTTATCCACTAGTGAAGAGTATACGTACATATATATATATATATATATATATATATATAGTCATCCACAGACAGATCTTTTTCGCTGTATCACAGCTCATCAAAACAGTTAGGCATCCGATTGTTTCCAGCCAGAATTAAAACCCCACCGAATTGACGAATTGATTCTAACTTTGAGCTATTGGCGCTCGGTAGAGGAAGACTGACTTTAGAGCCTTATACACAATGTAAACACACACACACACACACACACACACACACACACACACACACACACACATGTGTGTGTGTGTGTGTGTGTGTGTGTGTATTGCCCTCCTGAAACGCTCAGGTGTTTGTATTACCATTTTTCTATGTCTTTATGTAAAATACTCAATATTAGATACATCAATATATCTTGCCGTCATTTTTAGACGGCATATGAATATAAATAATTTTCTGTCATTTTTGACGGCACAGGCCCACTTATTTTTATATAAGTTATCAAATGAAAAAAGAAAAAAAGAAAATCACATGAAAAATTATATAAAAACGTAATGATAATACCTTTGCTGTCATTTTTAATGAAGCCTGCATATAAGTTGTAATGACAGATCGAATTACAGACATATCACGTTGAAACACCAGTTTTGTCCGATCGCCAATATTAAGAAACGTCGATCCTGTTCAGTACCTAGATGGATGAGCGCTTGTGGCGACCAAGTACTGTATACGTAGACGTGTATGTGTTTCAATATATAACGACTTCGGATGAGAGATCATTGTTCGATTTCCAGTCGATTCTGTTGCGTTCACTCATGCTCAAGTACCCTTAGAAATTTATCCCAACTATGGGTTAATTTGAATTACTTTTATCACTAAACCATTTCTATTATAAAAAAATAAAAATTTTCACAATATTTTCTGGTATTAAACACCCTGAAAAGAATGGTAACCATAAAAACTAATCAATCAATCAATCAACACACACATACCCTTAAATATTCGTGGAATATGTACACTACTGGCCATAATTATTAGGCCAAGTAAGTTTTTTAAAGAAAATGATGTTTTTCATACTATTTTTAGTATTTATTTCCAAGTGGACAATTCTAAATAAAATAGAATGGTTCTTTTGCTATTTTACTTTGAAAAATTTAACAAGGCAGCAAGGAAGCCTTTGCTTCGGCTAGTCAATAAGAAGAGACTAGCATGAGGAAGAAAACACAAAAACTGGACACCAGAACAGTTATTTGATGCACATGTTATTGTGCAGTATTAACAAAAGAACCATTCTATTTTCGTTTTGAATTATCCACTTGGCAATAAATACTAAAAATAGTATGAAATACATCATTTCTTTTTAAAAAATGGGGTGGCCTAATAATTATGGCCTTTACTGTATGAATCTAGCTTTTCTTCCCCAGATTGACAAGACTAAAAAAACACATATCAATCAATTCCATGACAGAGAAAAAGTGGCCATATCTATCTAAATTTTTTTTATAAATAAGAATGATGGATGGTTTATTTCTTAAATGCACAGAAAAAAATATTGATTTGTACGTAATTAATAAAAACTTCCAAGAAAACCTATAAATAGCCAGACGGGCAGACAGAAAGCTAGATATCTGGGCCTGCACATGAGTCTGGTAAGATAAAAATTTTAAAGACATAAAAAGGAAAAATCCGTCTCAAGCCAGTTACAATATACGATAAATCAATTGTCGCCATTTTATATATTAAATTTTGAAAATGCGCGTTGATTTTTTTAAAAGTAGGGTCAGTTGGACACCGTCTCAATATGAGGACCGGAGAGAAGATTCGGCAGGAATTGGATGAGTCTAATCGTTATTACGAAGTTGTTTGGTTTGATTACTCGTGATGGCGACGTTATGGCTCGATCGATCTTCTTACAGAGCCTCAGACTTAACACGGACGTCTACATCAAGTGCCGGCCGTTGGTGAAGAGGGTGGCTTCTGGATGGCTCCATGTCTTGCACCAGGACCCCGGACCATGCATCACAAGCAGGAGAACCCAACTGCGGTAGTCAGACAATAATCCCTTACATTTGTTCCCAATAACTCCCCAGATTTCAACGTCCCCTGATTATTATACGTAGTAGTGGAGACCAAGAAAAGTCATTGTAGCCCCAGAGACAAACTGAAGGCAAGGATTATATCAGCATTCACCAACTTAAACAAGGAGACCACACACACACACACACCCACACACACACACGCAAACAACCACACACACACACAAATATATCTATAGGGTGTTTTAATAACTTAGATCGATTTTAAATAATTTTAAGTTAAAAAAATATTGAAACATATACAACAGTTAATAATATTCAAAATAATTTTGATTATTTTGAATAGAGAGAGAGAGAGAGAGAGAGAGAGAGAGAGAGTACTGTGCAAAAGTATTAGGACAAGAACTATTTTATATTTTATGAGGTATAATGACAGAAAATAAACAATTTAATTAGAGTAATTTTATTTGATTTACTCAACGAATGCTTTAACAAGAAAAAATACTTGTTACAAAATAAATTTAATAGTTAGTATAATTGCCTTTTGCTTTGATCACAGCCTTCATTCTGTCAGGCATTGACATCACAAGCTTCTTCAATGTATCTAATGATATCTCCTGCCAAGCAACAAAATGTGTCTTGTGAAGTCTGCATTAAATTTATGATTTTTTTATCCTAAATATCCCATAGATGTTCAATAGGATTGAGATCAGGGCTTTGTGGGAGCCAATTCAAATTCTAAAGCCTTCTTTCCTCTTCCTTTTTAGTTAAATAATTCTTACAAAGGTTTGGCTCTTCACCCTGTATTTAAATTTCAGTGAGTTTTTTTAAGAAAATCACCCCTGTCCTAATACTGTCCAAGCACTTTTACACACTACCGGTAGTATGCAAAAGTACTTGGACAGGGATGATTTTAAATTTTATTTTGTTGCCTTATAAAAGATAAAATAGATCTTGTCTTAATACTTTTGTACAGTACTATATATATATATATATATATATATATATATATGTATGTATGTATTCTTATGATGCAAATAATACATTCGGGCTTAAAAACAATCTACAAATTGTTGATTAGCCGAAGAAAACGAATTAATCAATCAATTTAAACGGAAGCTTCGATAGATGAAAAAACATAGGTGCTTAATGAAAACGAATTTTCCCAAGCAAATTTTGATTTGAGAACATTTTTGTGTCAAAATTGAGTAGTGGGTATGTGAATCTTTCAGAACACCCCCATATAACAGACATATGTCGCTCAAAAACATGTTGTCTTAGGGCAAGTATTTTTGAATAAAATGTTTTTTTCCAGATAGCCATCAACATTCACCATAACCCTTCGTCAGTAACAATGAAGAGCTCAATACTTTTGAAACTAAAAGTTTGACATTACCGCTTGGGAAAAATATATCAGACTCGGAATTCCTGGGATGAGGAGTAATCATTATTTACACAATTTACTTTCGGGATTCTCTCTTCATTTTTGTTGTTGTTATCGCAACGTCTTCGCCCTCCGCCGTCCAAGTTTATATCAATCAGGTTAAACTACAGGCAATTCTGAACTGAAACCGTCATTTAATCTGTTGGGCTAGACCGTTCTTGTAACCCGTTGCCTATTGCACGGTTTGTATTCTTGGTCATTCTTCTTTTCAAAGAGTTAACAATAAATCTGAGAGAGCCCAGTCTACACTGCAATTTGATTTTATAATCTGTAAATTGCTATGAACTTTTGGGAATTATAATGGTACGGGTGAAAGGTGCTTTCCTGAAACGTATAAGAGTATTAAGTAAAAAGAAAATGTCTTAAGAAGCAAAAAGGCGATGGACGGCTATATCATATATAATCTTCTATATGCCAAAGAATACTGGACAATTTTTTCAGACATTAAGATGAAAGAAGAAAAATGTTGTCCTACAGAAGAATGATGAGAATTGCAGAAACTGAACGTGTGAGAAATGTGCAAGTTTGAAAAAAAATGACAAATGCAAAGAAACTGATACTCAGAAAGAAACCATTAAAATATACGGGGGCGTAAATCAAAGAAAGAGGGGCTGTAGGTTTAAACACACAAAGGATATAAGTAAAGCAAAAAAACGTACCACCCCAGAAAAAAAAACAGTGAATTAATGACTTAATATGTTTGTGTGAATGACAAAGAGGGATGGTCAAGGATTTAAAGTTACAAAGTGTAACAAAAGATGAGATCACCTTATTAATGAGATCACCTTATTAATGAGTTTGTATGCATAGAAAGACGAACAGGAACGAATGAGAATGGTAGAGGGTTAAACATTTCTTGTAGCAGCTAAATAAAAAAAATGATGTGGAAAGCCACAATCACCTAATTAATGAGTTTCTATGAATGGATGGCCTAAGACGAACTAAAAAGGATGATAAAAGTTCAACAATTTTTTAATGCAACAGAATACAGGAAGCTGTGGAGAGCTATGATTAAGCACGTAGTGAGATGTGAGTTTAAATGGGTAACAGAAGATGAACAAAGTGGGTTGATAAAGCGTTCAAAATTCTAAAGAGCAACAAAATACAGGAAGATTTAGAGAGCCATGATCACCTTATTAATGAGTTTGTATGAATAGATTGCCGAACAGGAACAAGGTGAAGAAGTGTCAAATTTTTCTTAAAGTATCAAAATACAGAAAGATGTGAAGATCTATGAGAACTTTATTAACGAATTTGTTTTAATGGATGATCGAACAGCAACAAGCAAGGATGGTGAAGGTGCAAATATTTCTTACAGCAACAAAATACAGGAAGATGTGAAGAGAATTAATTGCCTTTGAAATGTTATAACCCATCAAAGTTATGGAGAGTCCGTCTCACAGTTAAAGCTGTATGGTATTTTGTAAACTTTATAATTATGACGACAGTGGTCAGTATGTAACTCCAGCCGCAAATAAGATAAGTACTGAACCACCGTTGTGATGCAGTGGATATTGACTCGGAACAAGAAACTGGAGAACCGAATTCGAATTCCAGTTAAATTCCCTGCGTTCACTTAGGCTCAAATACCCTTGGGAAAGGTATTAATCATTCTCTCCCCTCCAGTTATGGGTTAAATGATAAATAATAGGACAGATTGGGTTCTTTAGCCTTGGCTGACAACCAGTCTACCGCAGAAAGTAATCGCAACCTACTGCAGGATAATCTTCTGCCCAGTCGGTCATGTCTCTTTCGAGATATGATCGCCCAAGCGTGTATCACGCATGGCACTTAACTGACTGACTGAATATAATAGTTGGAAACATGATTAAGGCTTCTACTGGTCATAAATTGGGGGATCTGTTTTATATTGTTATGAAGTAAAGAACTGATCCCCCACTAATTAATACTTAATAATATAATCCGTATATTCTCCCTCTAGCTATGAATAAAATAACAGGACAGATTTGGTTCTATAGCCATGGCTGGCAACCAGTCTACCGCAGAAAGCAATGGTAACCTACTGCGGGATAATCTACTACCCAGTCATTCATACCTCTTTCGAGACATGATCGCCCAAAGCGTGTATCAGGTATGGAACTTATTTGACTGAACCGCCATTTTTTTAACAATAAATACTTCATTCTTTGTTCCACGTTTTTTCAATCAGCTGTAGCACAGTACGAACAAGTGCTTCAGAAATTCATTATCTAGCAAGTTGGACTAAGCCCTCGCAGATTTCTTGCTGGTCATTCTAAAACTCGATTATATGAATAAGAAACGACGGCATTAAATCTTCCAAAAATATCATGTTTATTCACAAATAACGAGTCGAATTATCGGTTAGATTGGATACCCTCGCTTTTTTTTTTTTTTTTTGCCTGTCTAAAAGAAGAATTACTCAGAATACAAAACTGTAGAATAGGAAACGTATAGTAATCAATTTTGAAAATGTCATTCTTGTAAAATACTACGTTGGAAAGAAAATCCTGTCGCATTCCAGACATGATCATTTTGCGAAAATATTTTCAATATCAACGTTAAAATAATCGTATTAATTTTTCCCTTTTTTATTTGATTCCTATCAAGCATTCTGTACTGCTCGAGGTCAAAAAGAAATCTTCAGAAGTGAAGGTAAAAAGAAATTCATAATATATCTATATAAATGAAATTTAAATGACTGATCAACAAAATACAAGAAGATGTGGAGAGCCATGATCATCTATTTAATGAGTTTGTATGAAAGAATGGCAGAACAAAAACAAAGGAGGGTGGTAAAGATTTAAAAATTCCTTAGAGCAGCAAAGTACAGGAAGATGTGGAGAGCCTCGACCATCTAAATAATGAGTTTATATCATTACATGGACAAAGAGAAATAAAGAAGTATGGTCAAAGGTCAACATTTTCTCAGGTATTTGAACGATAAATTCGGTCGGTTTTGATCGGAAATTTTTCTCTCGAAGATTCCCTTCCAAGAATTCTATCTCTGTCAGTGATATTAATATTAATTTGGAAGGAAATTCCCGAAATGACTAAGGTTAATTTCCTTGTTCCTGAGGCGTCCTCATGGGGAAATTGTTGAGGTGACTAAGGTTAAATTCTGTTTTTCTCGCGCGGTTTTATGGGCTCGTGATTGAGTGGTTAGAACATTCTCTTTAAGAGGTCCGGGTTCAAATTTGATCATGGTCGTTTTATAAGGAAGGTGACTTCTTAACGTTATCTGCCAGGGAAGGCAATCTCAGCGTACGGGATCTGAAAACAATCTTCTTCTTCTATGTGCCCTGTCCCTTCAGGACGTAGGTGGTCATCGCTTTCCACGTTTCCCTATCCCTGGTGGCTCTGAGCACGCCTTCTCCTGTTACACCATGCAACCCTCGTTACGTCATCCACCTGATTAGATCCTTCAAATATGTTATCCGTTGCTTTCCTCTTTCTCTTTTTCCTTCTATCTGGCTTGTTAGTATCAGATTTTCCAAGCCCTACTTCCTCATTGCATGTCCCAGGAACTTCAGCTGTCTCATCCTGATGTTCAGTATTAATTTCCTTTTCGTTTCCATCATACACAAAACCTCATCATTGCTCACATGCTCGATCCATGATATTTGCAGCATCCTTCTGTAGAACCACACTTCAGTTGCTTCAAGTTTTTCCTTCACCTTTGATGATATTGTCCAGCATTCACTGCCATATTAAAGGACGGACAGCACGTGGCATTCCAGTACTTTCTTCCTTGTTTCTAGCGAAATTGTCCTGTTTCTTAATACCTTACTCAACTTCTGGAATCCTTCCTTGTGCTTTTGGATCTCAGGAATATAAATGTATAGAAACTGCTGTGACCAAAAAGTGAGGGGTCAGTTTATATATTGATTGTAATATGGAACTGATCCCCCACTTTATATCCAGTATGTTTTTGTAGAACCACATTTCAGTGGCTTCAAGTTTTTCCTTCATCTTTGATGACATTGTCCAGCACTCACTACTATATTGAAGAACTGACATCACATAGCAATCCAGTACTCTCTTCTTTGTTTCTAGCAAAATTGTCCTGTTTCTTAATACCTTACTCAACTTCTGGAATCCTTCCTTGTGCTTTTGCATCTCAGGAATCTGAATATAGAAACTGCTGTGACCACAAAGTGAGGGGTCAATTTGTATATTGATTGTAATATGGAATTGATCCCCTACTTTGCATACAGTATGCTTCTGTAGAACCACATTTCAGTTACTTCAAGTTTTTCCTTCATCTTTGATGATATTGTCCAGCATTTACTGCCATATTGAAGGACGGACAGCACGTAGCAATCCAATACTCACTTCCTTGTTTCTAGCGACATTGTTCTGTTTCTTAATACCTTACTCAACTTCTGGAATGCTTCCTTCGCCATGCCAATTCGCCTTCGGATCTCTGTGTCGCACTTTCCGTCTTCTGTTATAACGCTTCCCAGGTATTTACATTGTTATACCTGGTTGATTTTGGTATCCCCGACCTGTATTTGACATTTTGGGCTGCCCTTTTTACTGATGACGATGCATTCAGTTTTCGTGCAGTTTATTTCTAGTCCTTTTTTGTTAATTTCCTCTGCTAGATTGGCATAACGATCTCAACAATTTAGAGTCGAGCTGACTAGATGTAACCGTAAATTCTATGTCATCAGTTTTTTTCTCGCAGTTTCACGAGCGGAAATCCCTTCTGGCTGCATTATTTCTAAACAACTTCAACCTCAGAAAAATTTAAATGCAATGTAAATTGCTATCTACTGTCCTCTTGATTATTCTTCACTCTTCCAGCTCATTATTACGGTTTTTCTTTTTAATTCCACACCCTATAACCCTTGGATCTAAGTGGCTTTATTGTCTTGTATGGGGGTGATACAGATCATATATATCTGCTCAGTATGAATAATCGGAAAGCCGAGGTGCAATTCTATTTGAATTCTTTGCTTTCACTTACGCGCAAATACCATTATTATACTTTGTGTATGAAATTGGAAAGACAGAAAGGATTTTGATATTTGGGGGCGATTTTGCTAGCAGGAAATCCAAATCATCGTGACCAAGAGTTTAAGCTCATTGGCATTTTTTAGACTGTTGATTACGCCAGATAATCCGCGCTCTCCCAGAAACTATAACTAAAGTCCGTTCTGCGCCGGTGCAACATCATTTAGAAGTTAGCTGTGTGTGTATAGAACAAATATAAATGTTTCTGAACAAGCGTTACAACTGGGGTTGGCTAGCCATCATAATACACAAATATATTCGGATATGAGCGGCAAGCCACCACATGTACGAGTATGTCTGGGGAATCGCATATTTAACGGAACCTAAATCCCATTTAAGTGAAGTTTAAATAAATGTATTATATCGATTGAAAGCAGACAGAGGTTGTGGTGCAGTGTATATCGGCTCGGATATAGAAATCGAAGAGCCGAGTTATAATTCCAGTTAAATTTGTTGCATTCACTTACACGCAAAAGGTATTAATCCATCTTTTCTTTCAAGCTATGGGTTAAATAACTGGACAGATTAGGTCATATAGCCTTGGTTGACAACGAGTCTACTGCAGAAAGTAATGGCAACCTACTGTGCAAAAATCTTCTGCCTAGCCGGTTATGTCTTTTTCGAGACATGATTGCCCCATGACAATTCACTGACTGACTGAAGCAGAGAAAATGCATGGTTGTCAGCAAAAGGAACATCTCAAATTTCGGGCCCAATATTAAGCCAATACACAAATGTAAATATTTAGGACGTGTTTTAATAGTAAAGAGGGAATGCGACACCGAAATCAGAAAACGCGCCTTGGTAAATTAGAAATTACCTTTCAAAAGTTAAGCAAAATATTAAGAAATAGGAAAATGCCCTTAGAAACAAAGTAAAATAGACTCAATTGTCATGTAATAACGGTCGACCTATATACCAGCGAATGTTGAACAATCTCATCACAAATGAAGAAGAGACTTTAGGCAACAGAAATGTGGTGCTGCAGAAAGATGCTAAGTGTTATGGTGCCCTATCTACATTGGAATGCACTCTTCCTCCTTCATAAATACTTCCCGGGGAGGCAGTCGAGATGCAGTGTAACTTGACAGTTCGGACGCACACTTCTATTTGTTGACTAATAAAACTATTGTTTTGTACTAGCAGTATAGCCCGGCGTTGCTCGGGTGTAATGAAAGCTTTAAAACTAATCCATGGTCATGGAGCTCAGACTCTTTGAACGTTGGCACGAAAGTCTAAAAAGCAATAGTTGTTTCCAGTTAAAGTGAAACCGTAGACTGAACGAAAAATGATTGGATGTAAGTCAAATTTTGATTTCCTGGTCTCGATATCAAATAAGTTTTTTCGTCGTAAACTGAATTTTGAGGGCTAAATAAGTCCTCTGAGTAAATGGTATGATGGCTGAGACTAAGAACTACAATTACCGACTGAGAGCCAAACCCGAAGCAAAAACTAAAATAAAAGGGCTGAAAAAAAAACATACAGACATACACGCAGATAAACAGATACACACACAAGCATCTTGCCTTATATATATATATATATATACATTATCGATTTTCTGCACTATTATAAGAACTGCAACCTTGAAACCTCTGATTATCGTTTCTTATGTCTTTGTCTATGAGTGTATCAAATTTGATTAAAATCGGACCACTCCTTCTATAACCCGATTTTTTGATTATCGATTTTCGATATTTATCGGCGGTACCTCGACATAAAAGCTAGCTAAGAACACTCGCAGACGCTTATAGTACAACTGCGGAAATTTTCAAGAAAATTAGTTCAGTCGTTTTGGAGTCTATAGGTAACGAACACACACACACACACACACACACACACACACACACACACACACACACACACACACACATACACACACAGAGGTAAAGTTCCATTTAAAAATAAGTTTAGATATATGTTCTGTTATTCCAATAAACTGGTTCAACCTACCTTCTTCTTTTCGCGTCTTTCTTCCTGGCCCTCACAGGCCACAACACTAAGAATACCATGAACTGAACATGTGAATAATGAAGAAGTCTAAGAAAAATTGGAAACAAAAAAAAAGCATCCCTTGACCATTGTGCAAATTAATTGAAACAACTGCTTTATTTTCCTTTCTTTCACTTCATGTCCAAATTCAGACCCACCGGAGTGACAGGGTGTAATCAAATCCTATTTTTGCTTCAGATTACGTCATTTGTAGTGCTATGCAGTAATATGAATCTGTTTTCGGAGTGTATGCTTAAATTTGTTTGACCTTGAAAGATATTGCGTCATTTGTGATTGCATCAGATTTTTATCACGCCCAGACACTATTGTCTCGACTGTCGATTAATTATCTGTTATAGTCGAACATCCTGCCATACCCCATAATGGAATGCTCTAATCTATGAAGGACGGTGACAAGCGTTACGAGGGGAAGCAGACGTCTTAGGATGACTGCTCTATAACGCTGTCAGCACTCTACCTTCGGGTAGAGGGCGATCTCTGCTTCCGAGCAGAGAGCACAAACCCAGTCGTGGTTCCGCAGAAGGGTAGAACCACGACTCGGTAAAAATAGACAGACATTTTTTGGCCCGGCTATATGGCCGGGAATACCCACTATAAAATGCCCATGTGTCACATCCGGCCTTGCGTGGGAAGGCTAGTAAATACAGCAAACGTCTTAGGCACTCGCCTGACGACCCTATGACACTGTCAGCACTCTGCCTTCGGGTAGAGGACGATCTCTGCTTCCGAGCAGAGAGCACAAACCCAGTCGTGGTTCCGCCGAAGGGTAGAACCACGACTCGGTAAAAATAGACAGACATTTTTTGGCCCGGCTATATGGCCGGGAATACCCACTATAAAATGACCATGTGTCACATGTGGCCTTGCGTGGGAAGGCTAGTAAATACAGCAAACGTCTTAGGCGAAGGCATTCTCTATTTGCTAGTTTATTCCACACCTACTCCTTGATTGCTATTCTGTATCTTATTGTTAATTGTATCTTAGTACAATAAATCCGTTATATCGTATTCCTGTGTCGAGTACCTTTCTTCCACTAATCTTTATACTGATATTTCTTTCCGGGGTATATCATTATGCTTCGGCAATTGTCTGCGATAGATGTTACTCCAAGGAAGCGTACAAAAATTGTAACGCTGCACGAACACACCGGCAAGCGTTACAGCGAGATCGCGAATATTGTTGGTGTCAGCTTTTCAACTGTCATCAAGGCAAAGAAACAAACTGGATCTTCTTTTCTTCTTCTTTTATGTACCTTGTCCTTTCAAGATGTACGCGATCATGGCCTTTCACGTCTCCCTATCCCTGGTGGCTCTTAGCACGCTTTCTCCTGGTATGTCTCTCAGCCGCCGTTCTCTCATCCATCTGCTCAGGCCCTTTAAGCATGTTATCCTCTGTCTGTTTTTCCCCCTCTACCTGGCCTATTAGTATCAGGTTCTCCAAGCCTTACTTCCTCATTGCATGTCCTAGGAACTTCAGTTGTCTCTTCCTGATGCTCAATATTCATTTTCTTTTCGTTTCCATCATTTCCAAAACCTCGTCATTGTTCACATGCTCGGTCCACGATATCCGCAGCATCCTTCTGTAGAACTACATTTCAGCTGCTTCAAGTTTTCCTTTCATCTTTGTATCAATCCAAAACGTAAAAGAAAATGTGAAAAACCACGCCAGGCGACAATACATAAGTGATTTGGGAAGACATTATTCGTTTTGTTTCGATTTATTTCTACAAGGGTGTATAGCTTTAGAAACAGTAAGTTGAAATTTTTAAAACGGAAAAATGAGGAAACGGCTTGCTGTCTTTTTTGCTGTCTCTACTGATCCCTGTTCTGTCAAACATATACACAAGCTTATTAGGCAGGTTTTATGTTGCTTTCCTGTGATGTGATGACACCATATTTATTAACCATAAAAATAAAGAAAAAATAAAAAGGCATTATATTCCACTTTAATTGGTCTTTAAGCCTTGTACAAAGTTGCATTGTAAATGTTTTCATTAACAGAAATGTCTGCGAGATGTAAACGGGTTCATAATATTGGTTATAATTGTTTTTTAAGAATTTCATTTTAAACGAGACAATAAAGTCATTAAGACACAAAAGGTTCTAAATGAATATGAAAAAAAAAATATTAAGGAGATAAAACAATAAAATAACAAGAAATAAGATGAGAGAAAGTAATGATTGACAGTGAAGAACGAAGCCGGAGAAGAATTTTACAAGCGAGAAAGAAGTAACTGTTGACAAAGAACTTACGGCTATATCTAGTAATTTCGACGGTATTACAGTTTTCTTGTTTGTATTATGAGGTAATTATAGTAATTCGATTACAAGGATTTAGAAATGTGCTTCCCTCAACTCAACATTAGCCACTTCTTTATCGAGGAAAGAAAATGCGATTTTCAATTTAACAGAAGAAAGATGCGACCTTTTTAAAAATGATTATTTGTCTTAAACAGAAGATTTTGCTATTTCTAACTCGCTTTGTATGAGTCATTTTTATTCAAGACGTTTTATGCTGACTTGTAAAAGCCATAAGAATAAGGAAGTTCTTTTATGTGCACACACACGTACACACACACACACACACACACACACACACACACACACTTACACACACACACGTACACACACACGTACACACACACACACGTACACACACACACGCGCGCACACACACACGTACACACACACACACACGTACACACACACACGCGCACACACACACGTACACACACACACGCGCACACACACACGTACACACACACACACACGTACACACACACACACACGTGCAAGACACAGCAAAAAGCAGACTGTGTTTGTCTAGCCGAAATCAAGAGAACTTGAAAAGGACAGGTGTAATATTCTTCCTGTTGATGTTGGTTTGTGTCTGTGATGTCAACGATTTGTCAAAGACAACCAGATCT
Source organism: Ascarosepion bandense (assembly GCA_037127315.1). Lineage (NCBI taxonomy): Eukaryota > Metazoa > Mollusca > Cephalopoda > Sepiida > Sepiidae > Ascarosepion > Ascarosepion bandense. The sequence goes on from JBBBDQ010000983.1 coordinate 2,236,842, forward strand.
ATTATTAACTGGTCGACTTCTATAACATGGTATGATGACTAATAACACTCTTATTTTGTATATATGTTCTGTTATTCCAATACATTAATCCAACCTACCTTCTTCTTTTCGTGTCTTTCTTCCTAGCCCTAACAGGATACTAAGAATATTATTGGATGCAGTCATTGGGCAACTTCGACGGTTCACGGTTGCTAAATCATCATTTACTTTTTTCCCCTTATCACGAACTTTTTTCCTACTAATATGCATTTTGTTATAAAGGAATATCACTCTTGTATATTTAGAAATTCATTTCATTGAGTTCATATGTAACACAATTTATCTATCTCTCTGCCTAACCTGAGATATATCTATCAACGTAGACAGCAGGCGCACTTTTGACATAGTCAACAAGCTTGTCTTGCTAGATGAATTACGACAGAGTTTACCGCAAATACCCTTTGAAAAGGTATTAACCCGTCTCTTCTCCCTTCAGCAATAGATTAAATAGCAGGACAGATTAGGTTTTATAGCCTTGGTTGGCAACCAGTCTACCGCAGAAAGTAATCTCAACTTAGTGTGGAAAATATTCAGCTCAGTCAATCATGTCTCTTTTGAGTCATGATCGCACAAGCGTGTATAAAGTATGGTGCTTAACTGAGTGAGTTTGATCCTCATTGGGTGCCCCATAGTTTCGGCTTTATGCCACAACTAAACTATGGTTAGTAAATCACTATTAATACCAAAACCTATGGACTGACAAAGATATTGCTGTAATGGAATGTACTTCAGTCCCTATCGCCTATGGAATGACTATATTAGTAGTCATATATAATGAGAACAGGCGATTACTAGTCTGCCACCAGATTCCCTATCTTGCCGTAGTGTATTCTCTTTACAATAAACTTCTCTTCGTTCATCGACGCACATGTTGCTATTCTTTCACTCGAGTACCACCTTGTCTGTTTGTAACCTCTTTAAAGGATACAACAGATACATTTCCAGTCAGTTAAGTGCCATACGTGATATACGGTTCGAGTGATCATGTCTCGAAAGAGACATGAATGACTGGGCAGAAGTTTATCTCGCAGTAGATTGCCATTGCTTTCTGCAGTAGACTGGTTTCCAGCCAAGGCTATAGAATCCAATCTGTCCTGTTATTTCACCATAATTGCAGGGAAGAGATGGAATAATACCTTTCTCAAAGGTATTTGTGCGAAAGTGAATGCAAGTAATTCAAATGGAATTCAAAATCTAATGTTACTTCACAAGACACACTTTGGGAACAAATACAAGCTGCTTGGCAGGAGATACCATTAGATACATGGAAGAAGCTTGTGATATCAATGCCTGACAGAATGCAGGCTGCCATCACAGCAAAATACTATTATACTAAATATTAAATTTATTTTGTAACAAGTATTTTTTCCTTGTTAAAGCATTAATTACTTTAATTAAATTGTTTATTTTCTGTCAATATGCCTCATAAAAGATAAAATAGATCTTGTCCTAATACTTTTGCACAGTACTGTAAATATCAAAGCTTTCCCATCAGCTACAAGAAGACAGGGTGCATGGTTGCTAACAAAAAAATGAGCCCAAAGTACATTTTACACACTATGGATACCAAAATGAAACAAGTACAAAAATTTAAATATCTGGGAAGTGTTTTAACAGAGGACAAAAATTACGACACTGAGATGCGAGTTCCTGGGCATGACGGGAAACTGCATCCGACAGCATGGGCTCTGATTAGGAGGTTGTGAGGAGCATGAGACCACCTCTTAATTGCTGTTGTTCCCAGATCCAACCTAATCTAAAGTGGTAGCACCTGTTAAGGACCCAGCTATGGGCAAATACTTAACCCCCCAAACTGGGATCAAATCACTATGTAAGTATAAAAATAGACTTTGATAGAAATATATACATAAAATAGACTTTTATAGAAATGTATACATTTTTAAAGGGAAAATATTACCAGCAATAAATTTTTTAACAAAAAATTATTTCCATGACATATTTTTGAAGGAAAAATTATTCTCAGCAAAACATTTTTGAATAAAAAAAACTAGAAGACATTTCCTGTTTTCTAAAATAAAAAAATAAATAGAAAAAATGTTAATTAAAATCATACTAAATCAACCTACTGACTATAACCAAACATTAAAAAATGCCTTAAAACCTCACCTTTTTTTGGCATTAAATAACCCATAGAGGTTGATATGCCGTTAAACAAAACTCAAACTCAAACCAAAATGCGAAGGCATATTTGGATAGCGAAAGATGCATTTTAAAAGCTAAGCAAAATATTAAGAAGCCAAAAGACAAACAAAAGAAAGGCTATTAAATTGTCAAATGGTATCTGTTATTTTCCTTTACTTATTTTTCAGTTGGCCGACCAAGAAGCATGCTCCAGGATTGAACAGTGGTCAGTTATCAAGTTTTTCGTTGCTGAAGGGTGCAAACCAATTAAAATTTATAGGAGAATGTCAACTGTGTATGGTGCCACATGTTTCAGCCAAAAAATGTCTACAACTGTGCTAAATTGTTTAAAGAAGTTTGTAAGTGACGATGAAGTCAAAAGTGCTGTGAGCGATTGGCTGAGACATCAGTCCAAAGATTTTTACACTGAGGGAATACGGAAGCTTGTGCACAAATGGGAAAAGTGTGTGACACTGCTGGGAGACTATGTTGAAAAATAGAAAAAAACGTATGCTTCTATCTGTATTAGAATACTTCACCTTAAAAATTACACCTTATTTATTGAATTACTCTCGTACATAGTCCAGACTTTGTTTAAAAAAGATTTATAATACTATCGATATTATGCACCTACTGATAAGATAGCTTCTTTAGCATTCTAAGGTTCGCATGCTTTTTTATTAGGCGAATAACGGCAAAACAGAAAACCTTTAACATCATCACAGTTAACGTAAAGACAATCAATCTAGTATTTAAGAAAACAGAAGCATACGACTCGGATTGTACACGTGCCTTCTGCCAAAAGAGACCAACGCAACGGAATGCTTTCCTTGGATTAACTGTGTTGTGGATTCCGGGTGAGAAACCACACAAAATAATAAATAACAAAAACAGATATGGACATAGAAAATGTAAGTTATATTGAACAAGATATACAAACAGGAAACACGGGTTAGTCAATTCAGGAATACTATTAGTAGAAATCAATATATACATTCTTGAAGTGAAATAGTATATCCGGGTAACTTATTCGAGATGAGTGGAGCTCAGAGCAACTGCAACTACAACTGTGATTCCAGATACAACACCAACTAAAGACGTTGTTCACACTATAGGCAGGATTATTTGTACACTCATTGCTGGACAATCTTCTCAAAGATGAATAGACTTAAAGCAACAGAAATGGGATTCTATAAAGATACTAACGAGAGCATGGACTAAACCTGTGAGCAACGACAATGTTTTAGAGAAAATGGAAACATACAAGAAACTTATATGAAGTGATAGTTGAAATTTTAATGAAAAATAATAAGGAAAGGGGGCTTTGAAAAACTGATACTCACAGGACCGTTTTAAACCAAGTGCGACAGAGGTAAACAACACATAACATAGTGTGTATTAATAATTGAATGGAAGAACAGGTTTTATGAGAAAAATCTTAAAAAGATAAAATTTAATAAGAACCACAATAGACAGCAATTAGTGAAGATTTGAATTTATAAGCGATGCTTAGTGGGTGGCACAAAATCGAAAGCATAACGTACCCAGCGATGATTGAGCTCACTACTCAATTGTAACAGGTTCCAAGGAGACAAGCTTACTAAGCATTAGACCAGTGGTTTTCAAACTTTTTGACTTACGGACCCCTTTATATTTCAAGTTATAGTCTAGGAACAAGGTTTTGTCATTTGATAACAGTAATAAGTAAAAATAAATATCCAGAAATTGAAAATTTATACTTTGAATTTCACGTGATGAGTTAATTCACGGACCCCTTATCTTATCCTTGCGTTTGAAAAGCCCAGCATCAGACTACATAAATGTGTCAAAAGAATTTGTGAAGAGCCATGTTCGTCTACGGTCTAATAGTTGGTTTGGTTTATTTTGTTTGGCTGCATAGCAACACTTAATGGGTTATTTAATGCCGAAACCTAAATATTTCGTACATAATCTTATACTTTAAGTGGAAAGGTATGTTTTTTGCATACGTATATTTTGTAGATCATAAAAAGTAATCTCTCTCTCTCTCTCTCTCTATATATATATATATATATACATAAATGGATATGTCTGTCTGTGTGATTACGTATTTGTGTGTCTCCATTCGAACGAACCCTACTCCTCCGAAACCCTTGAACCGTTTTCAACCAAAACTGGGTCACTTGTTAACCAAAACTGGGTCACTTGTTAATCATGACATGAACCTTTGATGTACGAAAAAAATGTTTGAATCAATTTACAGAGTACGGCAGGATTCACCGAAACGCTTAGAATTCATGAGCTCTTCTCCTCCGAGACATCTTATGCAAATTCAACCAAAAACGGTTAACTGGTCGATCGAGGTTCGAACCTTTGATGGTCACAAAAGATCTTCTATTCGATGTACATGTTTTTTTAAAAATCAACGACAAACATAATTTCGGGTGGTCTTTTGCGCACTTTTATGCATTTTATGCGGTCTCGGCAGCTCAGAAACAGTCACTTTCTCACCGGCGCAATTTGGCTTCCCTGTGTCTCTTCTACAAATACATTCACGGTTTCTGCTCCGATGAACTGGTGCTACCTATATATGAATTTACTCGAGAGACAAGAGTAGCAACTAGGTTTCAGTCTTTTACTGTGAAAACAAAAAAATGTAAACGCAAATTCTACTTCAACATCTTCTTTTCTCGCACTTCCCGCCTGTGGAATTTCCTTCCGCCTACTTGATTCCCCGACAGCTACAAACGCCAAGAATTTAGATGTAAAGTCAATAGTCATCTCCTATCCCACTAACTTGCATCCTCTCTCTCTCTCATGCTTCTTTCTCCCTCCACTCTACCCTCAACAGTATTCTCATCCTGCTCTTACCCACTTTCTGTCACCCACTATAACATCACCCTTTCTCATAATTTTCCTCCTATGATTATATATATATATATATATATATATATATATATATATATATATATATAAGTAACTAACTTAAAGAGCCAACGAACCTACCAAGTATTCACCTAACCGGATCTTCAGGGAAGGTTGGCCCCTTCCCTGAAGATCCGGTTAGGTAAAACCTTGGTAGGTTCGCTGGCTCTTTAGGTTAGTTACTTACTTTGCTCGACTTGTGTATTGAGCGCTTTTTGTTTTAGGTTACTCATCTTTTTTTTTCTTTTTTTTTAATCATCTCACCCCAATCAAGGCATTCCACTGCCACTATTGCGCATGGGGCTACATAGGGGAAGGTAAAGAGAAGGAGTGGTTAGACATAGGGAATGTCAGGAGGAAGGTGACAGATGAGTAAGGATAGCGAGGATGAGGGTTGGGCCGATGGGAAGAGTGTTTGATAGAATGGGAGCAGGTTAGAGTGTTAGGAGGTGTCTATTGACCTTACATTTAAACTCCTGGAGATTGTAGCCGTCGGGGAAGCAATCGTTTGAAAGAGAATTCCACAGTCGGGAAGTGCGAGGAAAGAAACTTTTGGAGTAGAAGTTACGGCTGCATTTTATCGGTTTCACTGTAAAAGGGTGGGATCTAGTTGCTAATCTAGTATCTCGTTCAAATTCGTATTTAGGGGGCACTAGTGATCTAAGTTCATCGGAGTAGAAGCCATGAAAGTATTTATAGAAGAGACACGGGGAAGCCACGTCGCGCCGGTGGAAGAGAGACTGTAGGCGGTCTGCCAAGTCGGTATCTATCACATTACAGACCCTCCTCTGAACCTTATCGAGAAGCCCGAGGAAAACAGCAGGGGCACCCGACCAGATATGGCAGCAGTATTCAATCATCTCGGGTTTTTTTTTTCTTTCGGCTTCGGGCTTTGAATGCTGTTCAAGTGCTTAGCTCTTCCTTTTTTTACTACCATTTTTTCCTTCCGCGTATGTACACGGAGGGTTTTTTCTAAACGAGTATAGCGATAAGTTTATATATATATATATATATATATATATATATATATATATATATAGGAAAACTACTAAAAAGTTGTAATTTTAAAAATGACAGTATTTTTGACAGTATTTTTGACAGTATTTTTGACAGTATCTATTTATTTCTAATATTATATATATATATATATATTTGATATTTCAGACCGGCCTCGGCCTTTCATCAGAAACAAATGATTTTAAAATTTAAACTAGAAGCGTTCGTCGTGAGGAGCTTCTGTCGCGAGATGTTTACATCACGTGATGTAGAAAGCGATAGAGGTTTTGGATATTTTTAAACGTAAACCTAACTGTAATAATACTTTTAAATGTTATTTTAAAGAAAAAAAATTTTAAGTTCATCTAAAAATTGTTTACCTATTGAAATATTTATAAAGATTCAAAATACCTAATCCCCATTTAACCCTAGCCTATATGTGTATTTTATGTATATATATATATATATATATATATATATATATGTATTTATATATGTATTTATATATATATATATATATATATACAAATACATATATATTATAAATATATATATATATATATATATATAAATACATATATATATATATAAATACATAATATATATATATATATATATATATATATATATATGTATATATATATATATATATATATATATGTAAATTCTCCCAGATGCTTCACTCAAACTCATCCAAAACCGGGTCACTGGTAGATCGAGACCTGATGCCTTGATATGTAAACAAAAATTTCAGTTTACACACAGAGTGCGGCAAAAATTAACTGAAAATGTTGCTTTTTGTGATAGTTTATTTCCCTAAAATGCTTAGTTGTATTCCAACAAAAATCAGGTCTTTTTTGTCACTTCTACCTTATTATATGCCATAACAATTTCACGCTTTCTACAAGGAGTGAATACCTCCGACGTTGCTAGAACAATGCAACCATTTCTTCTGCGTCCCAACGTCATCGCATCACATTTCACTCTCCCGTAACGCCCGCTCGCGTTCTTCCGATTCTACATACATCATTCCCGTTTATTGGTAAAATTAACCAAGCATGAATCCCGTTTTACAAATACAACGAAAATCAATATTTATTTCGCATTTTTTTTTTATTAACTTGTGCGTCACAGCAACCTCATTCTGGAGCGTTTTCAATAAGCTCTTGACCTTACCGTTTTAGCATAACCACTAAAAAAACCCGGGCAACACCGGACTATACAGTCAGTCACTCAGTTAAGTGCCATACGTGATACACGCTTTCGGCGATCATGTCTCGAAAATAACATGACTAACTGGGCAGAATAATATTTGCCATTACTTTAGTAGGTTGCCAGCCAGAAAGCAATGGCAACCTACTAGGATAATCATATACCCAGTTAGTCATATCTCTTTCGAGACATGATCGCTCAAGCGTGTATCAACGTATGGCACTTAACTGACTGAATATAAATAATAGTTGGAAACATAAGGCTTCTACTGGACATAAAGTGGGGGATCAGTTTTCTATTGTTATGAAGTAATAAACTGATCCCCCACTTATTACTAGTTATAAATACACTCCGTTTCTTCTCCCTTCAGCTATACTTTAAATAGCAGGATAGAAAATCTTCTGCCCAAGCGTTTATAACGTGTGGCACTTAACTGACTGACTGTTAATATTTTCAAGGCGAGAGAACTCAATCTGTTCTGTTATTTAACCCATAACTGGGGGGAAGAGACGGATTAATAACTTTCCCAAGGGTATTTCTGCGTAAGTGAATGCAAGAAATTAACTGAAATTCGAACTCGGCTCTCCGATTTGTCGTTCTGAGCCGTTATCGAACTTTTAATTATTCAGCCTTTTTCAGTATTGACCAGTTATGTAATCATTGTTCTTTCTTTTTTTGTATATCTTCGTTTCCTTTCGTTCCTTTTTCTTTCTACTGCCATTCATTTTTCTTTTCTTTCTTATTTCGTTCTTTCACATCATTCATTCATTTGTTTCTTTTTCACTTTTTTGTTACTTTCTTTTGCTATTACTATATTCTTTCTGTTTCGTTTTTTAATATTTCCGTTTCCTTATTTTCTTTCTTACGCTTTTATATTTTAATGTTTTTTCAACAATCTTCCCTTTCTTTTATGTTCACATTTGTTATTTCTTTCTTTCTTTTCATTTATTTGTTTATTTGTTTCTTTTTTCTTACTTATAGTGTTCTTTCTTTCTTTCTTTTAGCCTTCTTTTTATTTTTCTTTCCTCCTCTTTTACAATTTTAACGTTTTCTTTTCAGCTCTCTTCCTTTAGTCTATGTTCTTTCTTTCTTTTCATTCATTCGTTTCTATCTTTCCTTTTTCTTTCTTATAATCTTCTTTCTTTCTTTTTAAAAGTCTTCTTTTTATTTTTCTTTCCTCCTCTTTTAGAATTTCAACATTTTTCAGCTCTCTTCCTTTAGTTTATGTTTGCATTTGTTCTTTCTTTCTTTCTTTTCATTCATGTGTTTATTTATTTCTTTTTTCTCATACAGTTCTTTCTTCCTTCTTTTCTTTTTCTTTTCTTTCTTTCTTTCTTTTTGTCTTCTTTTTATTTTCTTTCCTCCTCTCTTACAATTTCAACGTCTTCTTTTCATCTATCTTTTTTTAGTTTCTGGTTGCATTTGTCCTTTCAATCTTTCTTTCTTTCTTTCTTCCTTTCTTTCTTTCTGTCTGCTTTTCTTTCTTTCTTTCTTTCTTTCTTTCTTTTCATTCATTTTTCTTTTTTATTCTTATAATGTTCTTTTTCCCTCTTTTCTATTTTCTTTCTTTCTTTGTTTCTTTCTTTTTCCTAGTCTTCTTTTTATTTTTTCCTCCTCTTTTACAATTTCAAAAATTTTCAGTACTCTCCCTTTAATTTATATTTGCATTTGTTTTCTTTCTTTCTTTCTTTCTTTCTTTCTTTCTTTTCATTCATTTTCTTGTTTGTTTCTTTTTCTTTCTCATACTGTTCTTCCTTCTTTACTTACCTCTTTTTCTTTCTTTCTTTCTTTCTTTCTTTCTTTCTTTCTTTCTTTTAGTCTTCTTTTTATTTTTCCTTCCTTCTATTTTAAAATATCAACTTTTTCTTTAGCTATCCCCTCCTTTTTTATGCATTCATTTATTATCTCTTTCTTTTTTATTTCAGTCTTCTTTTTACTTTTATTTTTTTTGTCCCTCTTCTTCATTTTTTTCTTTTTATAGACACCTTTGTTCCTCCCTTAAATTGTCAACTTCCATTTTTACGTTTCTGTGTCTATTATATTTCCGTTTGTTAAATTCAATTCCTACTCATTCTTTATTTATTTGATTATCTCCCCTTTTTTAGTTACTCTTTGTTGTCTCTTCTCATTGTTAAACGTTTGAATATTCTTTTCCAATTAGCTCGATGTCACTTTCTATTTACTTAAGCATCCCGGCTGCTTCATTTCAAAAGTTTGACGACCATTTCGTCTTTGCTTGTCGACTGTTTCATTCGTAAAGCCGCGTATTCCACGAAATGCAGCCACAAAAATGCCAACAGATGGAGCCAGCATGCTTTCAACAAAAATGGCTACTTGTAAAGCCCTACTAAAACTAAGAGCAACATTACTGTCGTGTGTTTTCGACCATAAATTCTAGTAACTTCTTCTGCTAACACCAAAATGGCGCCGAGCGCTATCAGCGAAATTATTTTTTAGTTTTTTTCTTTTCCATTTAAGTAAAGAATAAAACAAATTCAAAAGAAAAATATAACAGAAACAATGATTTAGTTTTATGTCTTCCTTATACCCGATCGCTTCAGTATTTGAGCGATGATGCCTCTCCACAATTTTCTGTCATTTGTAGCTCTTACTAAGTTTTATCCCTTTGGTGTCCCTTTATTCCGTGTTCTGAAAACCACATACACAAGTTAGTTACGTAGGGTAATCCTTTTACCTTCACTATGTTCTGTGAGTGTCACATTCTCCAAGCACTCCTTCGTCGTTATGTTCCATAGGAATTTCACTAACCTCATTTTCATTATAAGAAGTGTTCTTTTTGTTTCAGTTTTCATTAAGACATTTACAGCGCTCATATTTTCAGTCAGTGTTATTCTCAAGGTATTTCTGTAGAAACAAATTTATTTTCCCTCCATTTGCATATCATCCGTGAAGAGATTGTCTAGAATTAACCGTTATATAGGAGGATCAATATTATGCAGTAATTCCGTCTTTTCTTTTTTTTCTTTTCTTTGTTTCTAGCGACATTTTCCTCTTTCTTAATACTTTGCTCAGCTTTTGGAAGGCAAATTCTCTAAATCTGTGCGCCTTCGGATTTCAATGCCACATTTCCCCGCTACTTTAAAACATTTCCGAACTATTTAAAATTATGTATTTGCTTTATATTGGTGCCTATAATGCAGAGTTCACATCTTGGGCTCTTCTTTCTGCTGACAACCACTAATTAGAAATATAAAAGTTGATTAATTTTAAAAATACTAATTTTTAGTTCTTTAATCAGTTTCTTGATGCTAAAATGAAATTCATTAGGGAAGGCGTCGCAGTTGTTTCATACTATCCTCTCTATTGTAATAAAGACCGTTGTGTATTTGCACACACACACACACACACACACACACACACACACACACACACACACGCACACACATATATATAAATATGTTTTATGCACTACTCATAAAAATACATGAAGCTCAGAGTCGTGCGTAAAACGTAGGTTAATATGTATATTTATGAATGTTTTTGCTCATAGCAGAGCACTGAGCACTTTTGCATTCACCCCTGATTAATATTTATATATTGATGAGAATATACGCGTGTACATACACACACACACACACACACACACACACACACACACACACATATATATATATATATATATATATATCTGTACTGATGAGCTGTCATACATCGAAACAGATCTGTCTGCGGATGACTATTTACGCTCTCACACTCTGATTGAGCACCCTGGAAGTATTTCAGACTTTGAAAAAACAGTACGTCTACGCATCGTTCATTCAGTAATGAAATAGAACACTCTCACTACTGGCGTATGAATACATGATATATCACACGTTAAAAGTCTGCCTGCTTCTACCGAGCGCCCATAGCTCAAATGTACAATCGCTGACTAACGTCAATTCGGTCGGGTCTCAATCCTGGGTAAAAATTAATGGGATGTTTAACCGTACTGACGAGCTGTGATTCAGCGAAACAGTTCTGTCCATAGATGGCTATATATATATATATATATATATATATATTTATCTCCTGTCACGCTCAAAAGTTTGGATTATTTTAGTTTTTTTTCCGTATGTTCAAATGTAAAATAGTCAACAATATGTATATCAATATATATGAAGCCGTCATTTTAGACGGCATATCGATATAGATATTATGCCGTCATTTCTGACGTCATGGGTCCACTCGTTATGCAATAAAGCATACAATATTAGAGTTTAAAGTGCACGTGATATGCTCGTATTTTTTTAAATATGTGAATTATAGTAAATCCATCTATCAAGGCATCAATAAAATTGATTTTATTAGTATTATGTTTGTTTGTTTTTTTTAGCTTTGTTGTAACTCATCTATTTTAGCGATGATTTTACCTAAGATGAGAACACCTTCTAAATTTCTTAAAACGGATAAATTTAAACATTTAAGCTAAATATAACGTCGCGTTCATGGATGTTTTTAAAGATCTCCATTGCAATAATCACAATTAAAATAAGTTTAACTTTGTAATTTGGCCCTGAGGATCATCACGAAGGGGATTAAACGTACCGGTATATAAAAAAAAAAAAAAAAAATACAACGCCTTCCATGATGAATTTTATTTCAATATCAAGAAACTGATTAGAGAACTAGAAGAGCTTATTATCAAAATAGACATAATATGTCTCCAAGATTCAATCAAACTTGTTTGAATGAAGATATGTCACCTACCTACCTATCTATCTATCTATCTATCTATCTATCTATCTATCTATCTAATCTATCTCAGTCTGTTCATATCTATCTATCTATCTATCTATCTATCTATCGATAGATAGATAGATAGATAGATATTGTCAATATCTAACCTAGAGAGCCAACGAACCTACCAAGGTTTCACCTAATTCCATCTTCAGGGAAGGTTGGCCAACCTTCCCTGAAGATCCAATTTGGTGAAACCTTGGTAGGTTCGTTGGCTCTCTAGGTTAGATATTTACTTTGTTTGCTCTACTTGCGTATTGAGCGCTTTTTGTTTTAGGTTCCTAGTCTCGGGTTTTTTTCTTTGGGCTACGTACTTTGACTGATGTTCGGGTGCTTAGCTCGTTCTTTTTTTTATTACCATTTTTTCCTTCCGCATATGTACTGGGAGGGTTTTTCGAAACGAGTATAGCGATAAGCTTACACACACACACACACACACACACACACACACACACACATATATATATATATATATCAACCAAATGAATAAGGAACGCAGAAAATATTTGAACGTTCAAAACATTAATTTAAAAGAGTGTTGAATATATAGTCATCCGCAGATGGATCTATTTCGCTGTATCACAGCTCATCAGTACGATTAGACAGCCGATTGCATTTTACTCAGGATTGAAACCCGACTGAATTGGCGTCAGTTGGCGATTCTACCTCTGACCTAAGGTGTTGAATCATGATATATATGTATATAATTTCAGTTTTTAATAAGTATTTATAAAGGAAAATTATTTAAATTGATTCAGCTCCACCCACGTCTATTGAACAGGTTAAGAGGCTCATCCCTTGTTTCCTGCTTAGGATGTGGTTTCGGCTTTCTCTTTTCCAATCTTTTCACTATTACATAGCCCCCTGCACATCAGTGGCGTTACCGCCATGCTCGGGGTGATACGATTAAAAAAAAAAGAAAAAAAAAGTTTTTCATAATCTATTTTACAGATATATATTTATTTATCGCACACCCATATATATATATATATATATATAATTTTTAAAATAAATATGCGTGTGTTTGTCTGTGCGTGTGAATGTTGAAAGTTATTCGGAGGCAACTTTTAGTAATATTTCTAGTTTACCGAGAAAACCCTAGAAGATAGATTTGAAAGGTATATATTGCATTCTTTCATTTACAACTTCATCATAATTCGCTCTATTCTCCCGGCACGGCCATAGACACTTGCCCGTTCTTGTGGTGAGGGAATTATATCCCGCTATTGGTGGGGATTTGTTTTTCTCTCTATGCGATCAGCCTTTTAAACTACATCTCGGCACGCCGCGGTCAATAGAGAATGCGACCAGCGCCTCATCCCTGTTCCTCAGCTGGACATTGTTCACCCCTGGCGCCGATTAGGAGTAATACCTGCCAACAAGTTGATTAGACATGGAGCGAATATTAATTTGGGCTAAATTCCCGACTAGTCGCTTCTCCATTAACCCTACCCAACTCATATTTCACCAATTACACACCAACCTGTTTTGCGTGGAACACTGACAATTTCCACTTTGAATACCGTCAGAAACTGCGACGGAATTCGAATAATCTCGTCTATTCTTTATATGTATTAAGTTCAAATTATAAACAGTTCTATATTCATATTCCCCTAATGCAACCATGAATACTGAATTAATTCACAAGTAAATTAGCACACACACACACACACACACACACACACACACACACACACACACACACACACACACATATATATATATAATATTTATTCAGAAATTATAATATAGATATGTTATAATATCACTACAAAAGTAGATATTTTGTTTCGACATTTCTTGTGTCTTGTCAAGTGATGTGGTTTATCCATGTTATAATTTCTGAATAAATATTATTAGCTCTACTTTGTATTGAGCACGTTTTTAAGAATAGGGTTTCTTTGGATAAAGAATATTATTTCATCCATACGTACCCTATACTCGTATATATATATATATATATATTCATTTCACCCCAAGAAAGCAAGGCAGGACCTCCAATGAGTCGCTGGGCGATACAATAAGAGAAAAAACAAGGTACGATGGGTGTAGCTGAAAGAATAAGGGGAGAATGGGAATCAAGGAGATACAAGATAGCTATCTTATGGTGTTAAATTTAAAATGTTGGAGATTGTAGCTACAGGCGAAGCAAGCATACAGAAGTGAGTTCCACAAACGAGAAATGCGCGAAAATAAACTGTTAGAGTTGAAGAGTCGGATATATTTAACTATTTCGACGGTAAATGGGTGGGACCTGGATGTCAATCTAGGAGTATGCATAAATATATATGGTCGTGGAACTAAGGAAAGAAGCACGTTAGAGCAGTAGCCATGAAAATACTTGTAGAAAAGACAGAGGGAAGCCACATCACGTTGATGAGAAAGTCACTGAGGGTGAGCTGTCAAGTTAGGATCGGTTAGGATCCTTCTTTTGGTTTTATTGAGAACCTCAAGACAAATATCAGGAGAACCCGACCAGATTGTAAAAAATGAAAGCATCTAAGAAAGAAAATTTTTGGAAGTTCCACCCAGTCAGTCAATTGCGATATGGTATACACTATTTGGGTGATCATGTTTAGAAAAAGACATCACTGACTGGGTAGAAGATTATCCTGCAGTAGGTTGCCATTGCTTGCTGGTTGCCAGCCATGGCTATAGAACCCAATCTGTCCTATTATGTAACCCATAACTGGAGGGAAGTGCCGGATTAATGCCTTTCCCAAGGGAATTTGTGTGTAAGTAAATTCATGTGCGTTGTGGTGCATGGGATATCGGCTCGGAACGAGAAATCGGGGAGCCGAGTTCGAATTCCAGCTGAAGTCATTGCCTTCGCTTACGCGCAAATATCCTTGGGAACGGTATTAATCCGTCTATTCCTTCCAGTTAGGGGTTAAATAACAGGACAGATTGAGTTATATAGCCTTGGTTGGCAACCAGTCTACCGCAGAAAGCAATGGTAACCTACTTCGGGATAATCTTCTGCCCAGTCAGTCATGTCTCTTTCGAGACATGATTGCCGAAAATGTGTATCACGTATTTCACTTAACTGACTGACTGAAATTCAACTGGAATTCGAACTCCTCTCCCCGATTTGTCATTCCGAGTTTATATCCACTGCACCACAACGCCCATCCGCAGATGTACGAAGTTCAGTGGGAGAAAAACATCAGAAACACGATCAAATATGGTCGTAGACAGTCAGTGGTGTGGGTTTGTATCTAAAGCAATGGGTGAAGAAATGATGAAAAACTGCGAAAACTATATTAGTTGACTACGGTCATATTTTCTGCCAAACCCTGAGAATCTTTTCAGCAAGACTGTTTCATTGAATTCGGTGCATTCACTTACGCGCAAATACCGTTGCAAAAAGTATTAATCCATCTCTCCTCCCTCCAGCTTTGAGTTGAATAACAAGAGAGAAGATGAAAAAAATACAGCAAGACAGTGATTTTTAATTCACATAGTGTGCAACTTATTGGTTTCTTATGGATTAATCCATCTCTCCTCCCTCCAGCTTTGAGTTGAATAACAAGAGAGAAGAAAAAAATACAGCAACACAGTGATTTTTAACTCACATAGTGTGCAACTTATTGGTTTCTTATGGATTAATCCATCTCTCCTCCCTCCAGCTTTGAGTTGAATAACAAGAGAGAAGAAAAAAATACAGCAACACAGTGATTTTTAACTCACATAGTGTGCAACTTATTGGTTTCTTATGGATTAATCCATCTCTCCTCCCTCCAGCTTTGAGTTGAATAACAAGAGAGAAGATGAAAAAAATACAGCAACACAGTGATTTTTAACTCACATAGTGTGCAACTTATTGGTTTCTTGTGGATTAAAATGTTTAACTTTTGGAAGACTGGTCAACACAATGTCCTGAGCTCAATATAATTGAACCACAGTGGCGGGAACTGAAGAAATACGTATTCCAACAAAAACCCAGCAATGTCCAAGAGCTTCAGTTCTACTGCCAAAAATAATGCTTAAATGTTAATGATGATAACATTTGGACCTTGTTCTGTTCTGTGCTAAATCGAATTGAGGCAATTATTCGTGCCAATGGTAGCAACACTAATTACTAACGCCATACTTTGGTGTTTTATACTATCGGTCGTAATAATGATCAGCCAGTTAAGTGCCATACGTGAAACACGCTTGGGCGATCATGTCTCGAAAGAGACATCACTGGCTGGGCAAAAGATTATCCCGCAGTAGGTTGCCATTGCTTTCTGTGGTGTACTGGTTGCCAGCCAAGGCTATAGAACCGAATCTGTCCTGTTATTTAACCCATAACTGGAAGGAAGAGACGGGTTATTACCTTTCCCAAGGGTATTTGTGCATAAGTGAATTCAACTGGAATTCGAACTCGGCTCCCCAATTTCTCGTTTGGAGCCGATATCCACTGCACCACAACGCATATAATAAAAAGCGCTGAAAGGTGAAATTTTTCCTGATAAACCATTATTTTTGTATGATTTTTTTAAAAATATTACTCCTTTTAAGATTCTCGATCTTCCACCAACTGGTTTTCTGGGCCTCAAAAATCGGAAAATATAAGTAATAATTATACTGTTAATCATTGTGTATTTATTTCTGTATCTCTCTCCTCTCTCTCTCTCTTTCTGTCTGTCTGCTTGTCTCTCTCTCTCTCTATATATATGTATGTATATATATATATATATATAAAGAGAGAAAGCATAGCGAAACAACGTCGGTCCAGTTCATTAAAGAGACAATAGCGATGTAGCCTCAGGTCTCTTTACTACCAATTATTAAACTTTTTAACCAGTCATGGAAGTTCTTGCTGCGTGTTTGTATTTTAACATTGCCTTATTTTATTTTTCGCAATAATTATGTCATCGAGTAGCTGAGAATATATATACAGTCTTTCTATTAAGCTAATAACCGTTGTATATATATATATATATATATATATATATATATATATATATATATATTATGATCATTTTGTCAAAAAAGTTCCTGATTTGAAAAGTAAAATTGCCGATAGTGACCTAATATTTTTGCATATTTTTTTTGGTTTTTTTTTCATTATCATTGTATCCAGATAGGGTGTGCGTTGTGCTGAAGTGGATTTAAGTTGAAACGAGAAACAGAAGAGTAGTGTTCGAATTCTATTGAATTCAGTGCATTAACTGACTTGCAAACATCCTTGCAAAAATATTAATATAGGTCCCTTCACTAATTCGCTGGAAAAACAGCATAGCGTAATGAAAAAGGCCACAAACTTAACGAAAATAAAATTTTATCGTCAAAATGATGATGTTATTAAGATGAAAGACCAAAGATGTTTTTAATTATTTTTTAAAATTTTTAATCCTTTCTAACACATTCGAAATTTTGGTTAAAATCTTGTTTTGTTTACGTTATCGCCGTGGCTAACTTTTAACATTGACTTTTTTTGCGCTTGTTTTCCGTTGAAAACACATTCATTTGGAAATTCTCGTAAAAATCAAATAATTGTCCGATTTTAATAAAATTTACAAATAAATGAAATTATTTTTGACATCTTTTTTTAGAAAATTTTGGTAAAACAATTTTTTAAATATGTTACCCCTCACCCCACTTTTTTCATGAAATTTCGCACAGAACCTTATTTTATTGAAATTATTTTTTTGTTAAAAGAAGGAGTTTCTGGAGATTGTAAATCACATTCTTGTTGTTTTCAAATTTGTACCATTTAACTGAAAATGTGCTTTGAATTGAAAAATAATGAATCCAATAAAACTATGACGTTACTTAATTAGAAAAGCTTTTAATTGTTTTTGTAAATCAGTAATATTAAGGACTTCATTGTCCGAAGAAATACAATTTTTCTGATGAATTATGAATTTTTACAAGAATTTTTTCATTTTTTTTTTACATTTTAATAATAATAATTTATAATAGTTTAAAATCGTGTAAACTTCTGTATTTGGGTATTTATTGGATATTATATAGTAATTAAGTGGAAACGAAATTTACG
This sequence comes from Ascarosepion bandense, assembly GCA_037127315.1. Taxonomy (NCBI): domain Eukaryota; kingdom Metazoa; phylum Mollusca; class Cephalopoda; order Sepiida; family Sepiidae; genus Ascarosepion; species Ascarosepion bandense. The sequence continues at coordinate 2,254,864 of JBBBDQ010000983.1, forward strand.
AGTCCAAAATTACAAAGATTAATAAACGTAGTAACGGTATCTATTATTACCTTATTTTCATGTATGGCAGACTGAAATTGCCATTATTATGGAAAGAATTTAAGAGTTTTGTTCCTTCCCTTAGATTTATGAAAATTGTTATTTATGGTCATGCATAGCAGCTGTCATTGCTTCGTCATTCAACAGTTCGTCAAACGTTCGATCAATTGAACACGACCAATCGTTAATAATTTGTTGTATATTACTTTTTATGCTATAAGTAAGTAATATTTCTTAAAAACCAGATTAATTTAACTTTCGATTTTCTAATTTTACTAAAAGAAAGAGTCAGAAGTCTTTTGAAATATTTTTAACATCGACGAATTTTTTGTTTACAAATTTCTTAAAATTAAGAAAATGACGTTTTTAAGAAAATTTTAAGAAACCGACATTAAATGTGACATTCCAATCTATATAATTTCTATTTGAAATACTCCAGATCTTTTTTACTTAATGGAAATAATAAATTTAATCATTACTCTTTTAATTAAATCTAAAATGAAATCTTCAAGAATGATTTTTCATTTTAAAAATTTCATTTTACACTTAGGTATCGAAATGTTATGCTGAAATAGGGAATCTTTTATTCCTTCAGCTATAGGTTAAATAACAGAACAGATTGAGTTATAGAGCCTTGGTTGGAAACCACTCTGCCGCAGAAAGAAATGACAACCTACTACGGGAAAATCTTCTGTCGAATTAGTCAGAGATCGACAGAGTCATGATTGCAAAAAGCATGTATCACGTATGGCAATTAACTGATTATTGGTATCTTGGCAGATTTTTAAGAGACAGAAAAACGAAAACAGTACTGAACTGGTACCTGGTTTCTGTCCAGTGTGACAGCGATTGCTAGACAATCTTCTCAACTATCAACTATCAAAAAGAGACTTGAAGCAACAGAAATGTGGTTCTACAGAAAGACACTAAAGATACCATCTACTGAACATATAAACAATGATAAAGTCTTACAGAAAATGGAAGCAAAAATGACATTTATACTTATGATCAGTGAATGCTGGACAATCTTCCCAAAGATGAAGAAGAGACTGAAAGCAAGAAAAATGTGGATCTACAGAAAGATGTTGAGGATACAATGGACCGAAAATATGAGCAAAACAAAGTTTTGGAGAGAATGAAAACAAAAATGGAATTCATACTTAACATCTGGAAGAAGCAGTTAAAATTTCTGGTGCACGTAATGAGGAAGTAGGGCTTAAAAAAATCTGATACCCATGAGACAGACTGAGGGTAAGAGAGACAGTGGAAAGCAGTGTTTAACTTACTTGATGATCTTGAGCGAATAGATAGCAGAACAGAGTTTGGAAGAAATAAAAAAAAATATTAAGAGCTACAAAAGACAAGAAGATGTGGAGGATCATAATTGCCTACATCCTAAAGAGACAAAGCGCATAACAAAAGAATATTATTGAGATGGTCTTATTATCCACTCTACCGTATTGAAAAATGCTGTAACTTATTTTCTAGACTGCAAAGAGCATAACATATACTGGCAAATGCACACTACGAATTAATCTTGATTTAGGGGAAATACTGTCAAAAATAGTTAGTTTACCATATATTGATTTAAGTATTATGATCCTTTTCCCCTTCATTATTAAAATAAATATAAAAGTCTCTCATTTAAAAACTTTAGGTTTTAAGGCACGTTTCGGCCAATACTTCATCAGAAAATTGTCGGCAGTATAAAACAAGAAGTTGATAGGAAAAATTATTATCAACGACCGATGTTTGTCTTGGTGTGGCAGTAGAAAGAACCGGTATATATATATATATATATATATATATATATATATATATCGATTTAGTGCAAAGAATTTGTCACTTTAACTGAGCAGGTTCATGCTGACTTCGAAGTTTTGTGAGGGCCCAATTATGATGTTTTCGTGCATCGGAGCTAAGATTTTTTTCTGCAGAAAAACTATCAACGTTCTATCGCCATCCTGATATCGAGCTCTGCGACAAAAGTCCTGCTTTTCAAAGTGCCTTTTATCATTAAAACTGCAGAACGATCTTGGAGCACAAAAAACTAACACAACTTTACACTATATATATATATATATATATATATATATATATATATATATATATCATTCAGTAATTGAATTAGAGCACTCTGGCTAATGGGCGTGTATAATGATAATATACACGCTAAAAATCTGCCTTCTTCTACCGAGCGCCCATAGCCCAGAGGTAGAATCGCCGACTGACGCCAATTCAATCCTGGTTTAAAAGTAATCGGATGTCTAACCGTACTGATGAGCTGTGATACAGCGAAACAGCTCTGTCTGCGGATGACTATATATATTTATATATTTTCGGAAAATTTATAAAATGCTTTTTTTAAGCATTCCAACCGTTAAGACTTCTTCAGATTAGGTTTGCTGACGCAGTTGTTCCAACACGAAAGACGTTCGTAGTGTCATCATTTTTGAAAGATTTTGTTTTCCCAATCTGCTGAAATTCATCTGTTATCTTTATTTTACCTTCTATCTTCTTTGTTATTAAATATGTTCATTTTGACAATTTGTCATACATATTTTCTTTCAAAACTGTTCTTATAGTATAAAAATTTATATAACATTATCTCCCGCCTATATATATATATATATATTAGCCATCGATATACTAGCCTGTTTCGCCGTATCACAGATCATCAGTGTGGCCAGACCCATCCACTTGCATCTGGCCGGGATCGAAACTCAACTGATTTGGAGTCAGTCGGAGACGCTACTTCCTAAACCATCGACGCATAGAATCAGAGACGGGAAATTTTAACGTGTTGTATATAAGCAGTGTATACACACGCCAGTCACCGAAAGAACTCAATTCATTTCTGAAGAGTCACGCGTATAGCAGAGGTGGAAACTGTTTTTAAAATTTCCTTCTCCAGAGAGCTCAATCGTAATGAGAGCATATATATATATATATATATATATATATATATATATATATAGTAGGGGGCATAAAGATCAGAACGCTTTTAACAAAAAATCTAAATTTGAAATAAGTTTTATTTTAAAGCTCCATAGAACACTTTATTTAGGACAAATAAGGATATAAATGTAAATTATATAATTTCAAAATATAAAGCTCGCCACTATATATATATATATATATATATATATATATATATATATATATATATGTGTGTGTGTGTGTGTGTGTGTGTGTGTGTGTGTGTGTGGACAGAGACAGAGCGAGGGAGGGATGGTGAACAATTTAACATGTACGCATAAATCTACCAAATGAAAAAGGCTGCCTGTTGTTCGAGAATGAAGAAGTGCATGACTTCAACAGCCGCGCTAAAAATGTGTTTCTAAAAGCTGCCAAACTTGTACAGCACATTTTGGACGTTGGTCAAGCAATCTTCTGAGAAAGGTACGTATGGGGTCCTGTCCTAAGCGTTGGCCGTTCTTTGTGAGTTTGCATGGATAATGGAAATTCTTGCCTTGTCATTAGTGTCTCATTTTCGTTTCGAGATGACAAGATGAGGCGACCTGCTGTGATACAAATGGCTTAATTTTACATCGATTCCCATCTCTTCTTCGATCTCTTTTATGTCACCCTGGAGTACAAAATTAGGTTTGAGAACTTGAGTTGTGAGCCGCTGTTAGCCACGACTGTGTGAGAATATATTCGAATGTCTTCTAACTCTTACACCATAAACATTCTACTTTGTGGGTTCTGTATTAGAATATGCACACACATACATAAATATAAATCGGTCTTCGTGTGTGTATATTTATATTGATATGTATATATTATGAGGTACAAAAAGTACTTGTCCTGATCAAAAATATTCTGATATTAGTTCAGATGGACGTTTAAAGGAAAATGTGTCGAGCAAACACATTTTCAGCCACTACCACAAATTGGAATATTTATACATACGTGCCTATATATATATATATATATATATATATATATATATATATATATATCGATTGTTTAATTACTTAGTTTTTGGTCATAATAAAATTAGACCAGTGCACATTTGTATTAAAAAGTGTTCAATACAATTATATTGTAGAACTTTTGAATATTTTCCATTTGTAAACGAGTTATTACGCAAACTAGGTTTCCACCATGAGTGGTGTTTTCAGGCGATTTTCAAAAACTGATTTTACCGTTAACCTTTTTGTTTTAAGAACGCTCATATAACGGCGGTTTTTTTGAATGCACACGTGGCAGGGAATTTTTGAACGCGCAATTTTTTAAATTATAAAAAATTATAACGTTTTCATCCTTGGTTGTATGAACATAATAGGTATTTTTTAGTATGGTTACACTTACTCGTTATTTCCGTTCTTTCATTCAATAGTTCATTTGTGCTTGGGAAGAGCATAATCGCTAACTTTTTCTTGGCACAGTCTAGATATTTTGCCACCGTTGTAAGGCTTGGCTGTTTTGACTATACTCCACGTTATGCCTGGGTCTTTTCCATATTTTGATTTCTAATTCCACACGGGGCTAGTCTATTTTGTACAGTTTTTTAAGTTCTCTATTTTGAATATAGACTTGTGATTGAATCACCTGGTCTTAAAGGTGTCTTTGGTTGATCCCAAATATATTTGGGATCAACGATTTTTTAAAAAACATGAAAAAAATAACTTTCTTTTATTTTAAATTTTTTAAAAAACTTTATCAGTGTATTTTTAGTTTTTCCAACATTCTTAGATTTTTCTGTTTGCTCATGGGGAGTATTGAGTGCAGGAGTTGTTTATTTCATTCATTGTCCGAAGCGTTTCGGACATTTTTGAAAAATACAACACAACAAAACATCAACATATTTTACTGTAACCAGATAATTACAACCAGGGCAAACTCTCTATACGACGAATGACTAAACAAATTATTTCAGCCGTATATAACGACAACCAGCTTAAAATTATATTATAGATAATGAAAAACCGCCAGCCTCGTCGTCACTAATGAAAATATCCCTATTAAATCTAAAAAAAACGATGACCAATTTAGTGTATCAATTTAACTGCCGTTTACAAGACAGTGTTTGTTACATTATCAAATAAATCAATCAGCTATATCAGTCACACCACCCTGAGAAGATGTCTCACGTGTCACTTATCTGACCAATGAACCATAAAAAGCATTTAGAGAGTCACAATGTACAAGAACCTATAAGAAAAATTCTCGTTGATAAAACTATTATCCTTTCTAAATTCCGTCAATGAAAACACGCTGTCAGAGAAGCCCACTGTGCCAAACATCAGATAGTAAGTACTAGCATCATAGCCCGGTGCTGCCCGTGCAACTCAGAACATTTACAAGGTTTACAATACTCACACAAACATCAAATCTCGTGATGCAATAATGTTTATAATATTAAATTCCATTAAAACTTGGTTATATAAAAATAATTATATAAAAAATTGTTGTTTAAAAATTGTTAAAAACCTATTTTCTTTTGTTTTACTTAAACGTGATTTGATGTTTTGTGTGACATTGTAAACAACATTGCGTTTGTTTTTGTTTCAAAATTACGGGGGAAAATATTTACATTTTTTGTTGACTAAATGAATTTAACATAAAAACAAAAATTATTTATTTTGTTTTACTGAAATTAGAAATATAAAAACTATTACGCTCTCAGTTCAGAAATTTTCGAAGAATATTTAAAAATGTGGACATTTAATTTTAGAGGAAAATTTTACGTTAATGTCACAAGAATTACAGACAATTGATTTCCTGCATGAAATATTTAGCGGAAAAAGAAAAGTTTTATTTTTTTAAATTTTATTTTCTGAAATATGAAATATTAAATCTAGAAAAAAAAAGACTTAAATAATTAAATTTACCATTGGAACTTTTTTTTTTACATATTTTGTTTTTGTTTGAAAAAACATGTTTTTAAAAAAATATTTCTTTTGTTTCAAAATTATGGGGAAAATATTCGCATTTCTTTGTTGACCAAATGAATTTTTAAAACGTCAGAATAAAAATTAAATATAAAGGCTCATTTTTTTTCTTTAATAAAGAAATATTTTAGTCGCGTTTGACACCTGTGATTTGATTTCTGTGACGTAATTTAGACACCATTTAGATCTAAGATATTTTACGGAGCAAATGTAAACAATCAGCTTCATTGGCCAAAAAGTGCGAAAGGGAAAATTGGCGAACCTAAACTCAAAAAGTATGTGTCGACCTGGCTTCCCTGTAGATATGTGTCCCTAGAAAGTTTGAATGGTGTAGCTTAAAAAATGTAGGCGTGCATAGGGAACAGCCACATACAGACTCACAGATTGCCTTTTATATATATAGCTTAATTTAAAGTTACTTAGCTACAGAAATAATGTCTTAAAATTGTATGCCTTTAAAATAGGAAGACCCCAAATCGAATTCCAGTCACGTTCCTTTCGCGCAAATAAAAACATACATGAAAAAGTAAACAAAGAGCATTTACCATATAAACACATAAATTGGCCAGAAGAAGTAAGACATTTAATAAGCTCAACAAAGGAAAATGAACCCTTTATAGTAAATGAGTTGTAATGCTGGAAGACAGATTGTAGCAATTGAGCAAGCCATTTGGCCACCTTATGTTTTGAAGACGCTATCATTGATAATATAGGTTTTAACGGTACCCCTTTCTTATATATTTTTGGAAGACCTTAAAGGTACTAGAGTTTGTTTACATCAGATCTTGAAGACTTTCGTTGTGTAAATAGCGAGAGTGTCTGCTGGGCCTAGCTGGAATCAGTCTGTTCCCATCATTGACCATTTTATTTTTTCAAACCTCTTAAATTTTTATTAATTTTACCAATTAAATACTTTGACCAAATTTAAATTTTATTCTCATCATGACCTGTAACACAAAAAAATATAATTTTTAAAGCAATACCCAAGTTCTGTACCGCAAAAAATCTGTTTAAATGTTTGCACACAAACACACACATAGACACGCACATAGACACACGCACGCACGCACACACACACACACACACACACACACACACACACACACACACACACACACATATATATATATATATATATATATATAAACAGATATATAAAAGTAAATATACATATATATATATATATATATTAATTAAATTAAACCAGTACACAGTTGTATTAAAAATTGTGTTCAATATATATATATGTAAATATACATATAATTATATATATATATATATATATATATATATATTAAGTAAATTAAACCAGTACAGAGTTGTATTAAAAATTGTGTTCAATACATATATATATATATATATATATATATATATATATATATATATATATATATATTAATTAAATTAAACCAGTACACAGTTGTATTAAAAACTGTGTTCAATATAATTGCAATGTAGAACTTTTAAATATTTTTCATTTAGATATGAGTTATTTTCGTGACATAAGTTTCAATCTTTCGGTTTATTGCAAATCGTCTGTAGATAACAAAACGTTTTAACCTAGATTACGGAAATACCTAATTTCCAAGTTATATCTTTATTTATATGTCAATTCAGATAAGACTTAGTGGGGAAATAGTCATTTTAAGGCATGCATTCTTCGACACCTTCTAAACAGAGAATGAAGAAAATTCTAAGCCCAGAGGTTATTTTAGATAAAGGAAGGGGTTGGGATGTATTGGTTTTCATTGGGTTGGGTTGGGGGAAGCATTTAGTAGCAATTTCTCCTTAGTAGTGGAAGGTATGTGACCTGACCCTAGGGTTAGCAGGGTAGGTGGTGTGGATGTAACTGCTAAGTCAACTTTTGAAAAAAATTCTGAGATTTTTTTATTGGGACTAACTGGAGGAATAGATAATTATTGTAATTTATATTTCTATGGCGATACATACTTATGATCTCCATTCGTTTGTCAAAGAGTATATTTTTTCTTGAAATTTTAAAATTTTAATTTTTTCGGTCAAACATAGATTACACTTATCTCTTAAGCTATTTAGGGGTCCTAGCCTTGCGTATGAGTTCCCATTTTATTTGGGGATCTAAGTTACTTTCTTTTCATTCACAGTATTTCCTAGAAAGCGCAGTTTGGTATTTTAAACTAGCGTTGGTGAAGGATTGCCTGTGGGTATAGAGCCGTTACTTTTAAATTCCCGCGGAAATTCCGATATAAACATTCCGTCTCCCTTGATTTTCCTTAGGGTAGATGGTTTCTTGATAAATCACATTTTCAGATCTACACTTACCCTCAACCGGACAGTTACTTCTAGATCTACAGTTACATGGGGGTGTCATTCTATTTTTCGTATTAGATTCCGCACACTTCTTCAAGATTTGGTTATTCAGTCAGTCAGTTAAGAGCCATACGTAATACACGCATGGGCGATCATGTCTCGAAAGAAACATGACTGACTGGGCAGAAGATTATCCTGCAGTAGGTTGCCATTGCTTTCTGCGGTAGACAGGTTGACAGCCAAGGTTAAGAACCCAATCTGTCCCGTTATTTTACCCATAACTGGAGGGAGGAAACGGATTAATACTTTTCTCAAGGGTATTTGAGCGTAAGTGAATGCAAGGAATTCAGCTGGAATTCGAACTCGGCTCCCCGATTCCTCGTTCCGAGTCGATATCCACTGCACATCTGGTTATTATGGGAGCTAATAACGTTATACATGCTATTGGTACACAAGTAACTAATTTTGATGTTTTTCCTATTGAATATCTTAATTAGGGGGTTATCTCCATGAAATGTTTATTTATTAATTTAAGGAAGATCTTAATAGTTTACAGAACGGAGGGTTTAACCATATAATTTTCTTTTTCCTATTTCTACTGTTGGCTTTTAACGGTTCCGGATTCTTAGTGGGTATTAAATACGTTAATTTTCCTTCATATACGCTATTCTGGAGGGCCTTATTGTATAGTTTTTTTTTATTATTCCTAAAGATTTCTCAAATAACTAGGAAGTGTTCTAACAGGAGATGGAAAGCGCGACACAGAGATCTCAAGGCGAATTGGTATGGCAAAGGACGTGTTCCAGAAGCTGAGTAAAGTACTAAAACAGGAAAATTTCACTAGAAACAAAGAAAAGAGTGCTGGATTGCTGTGTGATGTCAGTTCTTCAATACGGCAGTGAATGCTGGACAATATCATCGAAAATGAGGACAAAACTTGAAGTAGCAGAAATGTGGTTCTACAGAAGGATGCTGCGGATATCGTGGATCGAGCAAGCAAGCAGCGACGAGGTGTTGGAAAGAATGGCTAACAAAAAGGAAATTAATACTGAGCATCAGGAAGGGACAACTGAAGTTCCTGGGACACGCAGTGAGGAAGCAGAGCCTGGAGAACCTGATACTGACTGGCCAGATAGAAGGAAAAAGAGACAGAGGAAAGCAGCGGATAACATATTTGCAGGGCCTGATCAGGTGGATGACGGAACGGGGATTGCCAGGAGTAACAGGAGCAAACATACTAAGAGTCACAGGGATAGGGAGACGTGGAGAACCATGATCGCCTACGTCCTGAAGGGACATGTCACATAGAAGAAGAAGAAGCAAGGTTTCTCGGCTAGAGGATAATTAGTTAATTCTAATATTCACGGTCTTCGTTCTTTGCTTTATAATGGCGCTAGAGTAGTTCGAACTAATAATGATATAGTTAGGGACTTTATTGTCTTTATTGTATGGTTTAAAGGAATTACCAGATTCATGTAAAGATGTTGATGTGTTAAGGCGTGGTAAATTGCAACAGAGACATCGTTATATGATTTGAGATTTATTTGACATATATTTACATCAAGAGGAGATACATATTGTTCTAAGGCATGCTAGGCGTGAAGTGAAAGTGTTACTTGTCGATTCCTACGCTAAGGGGTTAGATGTAAATTGCGCGTAAGAAAATAGTTCCATGATATTACTACAATTAATTTAGCATGTAGAAAGAAAACAAACCTTGATCTTTGTCTGGTGAAATTTGAAATGAGTAATTTCTAGATTTGTTTACGCGGTCGCACTATTATCGCTAAACTGTTTTGTCAGCAGTTATAAAGCGTGTATGACAAACTAAAGATGTAGTATCCTGCTTTGGTCAATTGAGGTCGGAGTTTGTTTCACTTTGGAGTAGATAGACTAAACTATCTCCCGGTTCACACTCCACCCACGTCTATTGAACAGGTGAAGAAGCTCATCCCGTGTTTTCTGTTTAGGATGCGGTTTCCGGTTTTCTCTTTTCCAATCTTCTCACTTTTTTTTTCTCAATTGGAGTAGATAGACTGAACTATCGCCCGGTTCGCACTCCACCCACGTCTATTGTACAGGTGTAGAGGCTCATCCCTTGTTCCCTGTTTAGGATGTGGTTTCCGGCTTTCTCTTTTCCAATCTTTTCACTTTTTTTAAAATTTTTTCTTATTTCCCCCTTACCAGATAGAAAAGAAAGACATTGTTCAGATATTTGCTATGTGCAGTAGTACATTTGTTGTTTGTATCTTTTTGATCTATGTATTTTGCGGCCACTTTTTGTTGTGTTGTATGTTGATTGTTTTGGGGTTAATTGGTGTGAGATGTTGTTTGTGTTAGTGTGTCCAGTTTGTGATGAGGTGATGTGATCATTAAAACGAACCTGGGTGGATGTTCCTGCTGCTCTTATGTGGACTCTGTTTCGTCTTTTTGTAGATCTATCTTGTAGTTCAAGGATGTATGATCTTGGTTCTGCACATTTACTCAGAACCATTGGTGGTTTCCATTTCCCCGTTTGGTTATCCAGCATACGTATATCTTGTCCAGGGACAAGTGCTGGTAAATCATGAGCTGTTCTATCATGATACACTTTCTGCATGTCCTGTCTGTGTTCCAGTTGTTCATGGATATGGTCAGGGTTGGGAAATCTTAAGTTTGGAACTTTCGCACTTATGTTCGATCTGATTATGCTATTGTTTAAGAGTTCAGCTAGACTTGGAAGGTTGTGGTTGATTGGTGTTGTTCGTAAGCATAGAATTGCTAAGTTAGTATCTCTTCCTGCTTGCTTTTTTTTAGTTAATGTTCTTTTCACTGTTTGAATTTGTCGTTCAATAAAGCCATTCGATTTTGGGAACTTTGGTGATGATGTCATGGCGTGGTAAATTGATAACAGAGACATCGTCATATGATTTGAGATTTATTTGACAGATATCTACATAAAGAGGATATCAGTCGGTTAAGTGCCATTCGTGATACACGCTTGGGCGATCATGTCTCCAAACAGACATGACTGACTGGGCAGAACATTATCCCGCAGTAGGTTGCCATTGCTTTCTGAGGTAGACTGGTTGCCGACCAAGGCTATAGAACCCAGTCTGACCTGCTATATAACCCATAACTGGAAGGAAGAGACGGATTAATACCTTTCCCAAGGGTATTTGCAATACAATTGATTCAACTGGAATTCGAACTTGGCTTCCCGGTTTCTCGTTCCGAGCCGATATCCACTGCACCACAACGCATATCCTGCTGCACCACAGCGCACATCCTGCACCACAACGCACATACTTGTCGACTCCTACGCTAAGGGGTTAGATGTAAATTGCGCGTAAGAAAATAGTTCCATGATATTACTACAATTAATTTAGCATGTAGAAAGAAAACAAATCTTGATCTTTGTCTGGTGAAATTTGAAATGAGTAATTTCTAGATTTTTTTACGCGGTCGGACTATTATCACTAAACTGTTTTGTCAGCAGTTATAAAGCGTGTACGACAAACTAAAGATGTAGTATCCTGCTTTGGTCAATTGAGGTCGGAGTTTGTTTCACTTTGGAGTAGATAGACTAAACTATCTCCCGGTTCACACTCCACCCACGTCTATTGAACAGGTGAAGAGGTTCATCCCTTGTTTCCTGTTTAGGATGCGGTTTCCGGTTTTCTCTTTTCCAATCTTCTCACTTTTTTTTCTCAATTGGAGTATATAGACTAAAATATCGCCCGGTTCACACTCCACCCACGTCTATTGTACAGGTGTAGAGGCTCATCCTTTGTTCCCTGTTTAGGATGTGATTTCCGGTTTTCACTTTTCCAATTTTTTCACTTTTCTTTTTCTTTTTTCTTATTTTTATTTTTCTCAATTGGAGTAGATAAACTGAACTATAGCCCGGTTCGCACTCCACCCACGTCTATTGTACAGGTGTAGAGGCTCATCCATTGTTCCCTGTTTAGGATGTGGTTTCCGGCTTTCTCTTTTCCAATTTTTTCACTTTTCTTTTTATTTTTTCTTATTTTTATTTTTCTCAATTGGAGTAGATAAACTGAACTATAGCCCGGTTCGCACTCCACCCACGTCTATTGTACAGGTGTAGAGGCTCATCCATTGTTCCCTGTTTAGGATGTGGTTTCCGGCTTTCTCTTTTCCAATTTTTTCACTTTTCTTTTTATTTTTTCTTATTTTTATTTTTCTGAATTGGAGTAGATAAACTGAACTATAGCCCGGTTCGCACTCCACCCACGTCTATTGTACAGGTGTAGAGGCTCATCCATTGTTCCCTGTTTAGGATGTGGTTTCCGGCTTTCTCTTTTCCAAATCTTTTCACGCTTGCATAGCCCTCTGCACACCAGTGGCGTTACCGCCTTACTCGGGGTAATATGATGAAAAAAAATTAAAAAAAAAGAATGCGAGACCACACACTTCCAGGTTGAATAAGGAGTGATTCAAATAGATAGACGGTGTTGAGATACTTTCACATCCACCATTCAGACCCGATGCAGCTCCATGTGACTATGGCCTATTCGGCTAAATGGTACATTTTTTTAGCGACCAGCCACTCAACACTTTTGATGAAGTGAACAAAGCTTGTTTAAAGTGTTTTTCAGTCAAAGCCAGTGGACTGGTATCCGGGAAGCAATCGGATGCTGGCTGAACGCTGGCAGAAGATCGTCGAAAATAATATTTTGAACAATAACTGATAATATTGTTCCATAAAACTTGTTTTCTCTCCGCTTCTTAACTGAATCAGAACTTTCTGGACAACTTAATATATATAAATATATCTCGTAACAAAGTTATAGAACACTTAGGTTTTTTTACCTGCTGTTCATGCATTTAGTTATGCATAATTATTCATGCATTTATACATACATACATATATATATATATATATGTGTGTGTGTGTGTGTGTGTGTGTGTGTGTGTGCGTGCGTGCGTGCGTGCGTGCGTGCTCTTAGGGGTTCCAAATAGTATATAAAATTTAAAATTTTGCCGAATTTAACACTCCGGTAAGTTTTGTAACAAAATAATTAGATTTTTTGAGAATAACGACATATTTCAATTTCAGACGTATTTTCATTTCAGACTTAAATATCATTAACGATTATAATGAGGTCGGTTGTTTTTTTTTTTTAAGGAATTGCTTTATATACAACAGTGATTAATGTAATTGATACTTTAATGAATACGTTCATAATTAATAAAGACACACCTCAAAATTTCTCTCTTTCTCTTTCTCCCAATCTCTCTCTCAGTATATATATATATATATATATATATATATATATATATAGTCATCCGCAGACAGATCTGTTTTGCTGTATCACAGCTCATCAGTATGGTTAGAATCAGATTGCTTTTTAACCCAGGATTGAAACCCGACCGAATTGGCGTCAGTCGGCGATTCTACCTCTGGGCTATGGGCGTTCGGTAGAAGAAGGCAGACTTTTTAGCCTGTATATTATCATTATACGCGTTCAATAGCCAGAGTGCTCTAATTCATTTACTGAATGAGCGATATATATATATATATATAAAATTCGAAATGATTTTATGTAAGCAAGAACATCGAATGACTTCTTCCTAAGCAGGAAGACACAATGGCTTCAACCTAAGAAAGAAGTAACAATGGCTTCTACCTAAGCAAGAAGTAAGAATGGCTTCTTCTTAAACAAGGAGTCACAATGACCTCACTTGAGCAAGAAATCCCAGTTGCTTCTATTTAAGCAAGAGTACTTCTATCTAAGCAACAAGTAAAAATTTCTTCTCTATAGAAAGAAATAATTATGGCTTCTAGCTAATAAAAAAGACACGATAGCGTCTATTTAAGCCAGTATCTACTATTGGTTCGAAATAATCAAGACACAATGGATTCTGTTTAAGAAAATAGACAGAATGGCTTCTGCCTAAGGAAGAAGTCAGAATAGCTTTTAGCTTCGGATTTGCTTCTGCCTAAGCAAGAAGTCGGAATGGCTTTTGCCTAGACAAGAAATCACAATGGCTTCTTTGTAAGTAAATATTACAATGGCTTCTACCTAAGCAAGACTTCAGAGATGCTTCTATATAAACGAGAAGTCATAATAGCTTCTACCCAATCAAAAATGAGAATGACTTCTCCCTAACGAATACATCAGCTTGGCTTCTGCGTAAGCAAGAATTTCAAAAGACCTGTCGAAACAAGAAATTTCTTCTCACGAAGCAAGTAACCGACATGGCTTCTTCATAAGCAAGAAATTAAAATGGCATCTACTAGAGAAAGAAGTCAGAATATCTTCTAGGCATAAATTCAGAATGGCTTTTACCTTATCAATAATTCGTATTGGCTTCTACATACGCTAGAATTCAAAATGGCTTCTACCAAAGCAAGCAGACGGAATGTCTTCTGCCTGAGAAAGAAGTTAGAATGGCTTCTGCCTACACAAAAATTCACCATGGCTACTTCCTGAGCAAACATCATCAATTCTTCTACCAAAGCAAAAAGTCAAAATGGCTTCTACCTAAGCAAGAAGTGAGAATAGTTTTTCTCTAAGCAAGAAATTAGAATGATTCTACCTAAAAATGAAGTCGAAATGGCTTCTACCTAAACAAGAAATCAAAATGGCTTCTACCCATACAAGAAGTCACAATGACTTCTTCCCAATTAAAAATCACAATGGCATCCAAGCAGACGTGAGAGAGGCTTCTATCCTCAGAAGAGGAAACGGCTTCTATCTAAGAGAAAGGTCAAAATGGCTTCTACCTAAGCAAGAAGTGAGAATAGTTTCTTTCTAAGAATGAAGTAGGGATGGATTCTACCCCAGAAAAAATCTAAATACCTTCTAAGAAAGAAGTCGGAGTGGATTCTACATAAGAAAGAAGTTGAAATGGCTTTTACTCTAGCAAGAATTCAGAGTTGTGTTGTGGATTCCGGAGGAGGAACAGCCAAAATAATGAACAACAAAAACAGTTATGGAGACAGAAATAGGTTATAGTTAACGTAATATACAAACTGGAACGCGGGTTAGTCAATTCAGGAAGTGTATTAGTAGAAATAAATATCTTCATATCTTGAAGTGAAATAGTTTGTCCGGATTACTTATTCAGAACTAGTCTGGTCTCTGGGTAACTTCGATATCTGTCGGAACTCTTCAATAACTGTAAAGGATCTCTACGATTACTCTCCACTGTAAACTGCAACTACAACTGTGATTCCAGATCATCCCCTGCTGTTCTCTATATGGCAGGATTATATGTTCACTCAGTCGAGTGCATTATAATATACAAAAGGGAGAGATCCCACAAGTTGAAATTGAAATTGTTTCTTTCTAAACAAAAAGCCAGAATATATTCTATCTAAAGAAAAAAGTTAGAATGGCTTCTACTTAAAAAAGAAGTCGGAACAGTTTCTACCTAAGCATGGTCAGAATCGCTTTTACTCAGCAAGAAGTCATAATGGTTTCTACACAAGAGTGTAGTCGGAATGGGTTCTGCCCGAGCAGGAAATTAGAATGGCTTCTACCTAAGCGGGATGTCGGATCGGCCTCTACTTAAGCAAGACGTTAAGATGGCTTCTATATAAGCAAGATATCGGATTTGCTTCTGGGTGAGCAATATGTCAAAACAGCTTCTTCTTTAGCAAAAATCACAATGTTTCTACCTAAGCAAAAAATCAGAATGTCTTCTGTCTACGTGATAATTAACAATGTCTTCTACCTATGCATGAACTGTTAGGGTATCTTCATAAGTAAGAAGTCAGAATGGCTTCTACCTAAAATAGAAGTAGCAATAAATTCTGCGTAAACAATATGTCGGAATAGATTCTGCACAAGCAAGAAGACGGAATAGCTTCTGCCTACACAAGGAGTCACAATGGCTTCTTCCTTAGCAAAAATTCACAATGCTTCTTTCTAAGCAATAAGTCAGAATATCTTAACTTTAAGCGAAAATTAACAATGGGTTCTAACTAAACAAGAAGTGAGAATGGCTTCTTCCTAAGTAAGAAATCGGAATAGTCAAAATGGCTTCTAGCTAAGGAAAAATCGAAAATGGCTTATCCCTAGACAAGACGTCGAAATGTCTTATACGTAAGCAAGAATTCAGAATAGCTTCTATCTAAGCGGGATGCCACAACATCTTGGACTTAAGTAAGACGTGGGAATAGCTTGTACCGAATAAAGTTAATCGGAATTGCTTCTACTTTAGAATGAACTCGGAAGAAGTCAGAGTGGTTTCTGCCTCTGTAAGATTTACGAATGGTTTCTACCTAAGCAAGAAGTTGGAATGGCTTCTACGTAAGCAAGAAGAAAGAATGTCTTCTCGCTAAGCAAGATGTCAGGATGTTTTATATTAGGAAATATGTTCGTATGGCGAGAAGTCAAAATGGCTTCTCACTAAGCAAGATATCAGTATGGCTTCTACGTAAGCAAGAAGTAAGAATGACTTCTCCATATGCAAGATGTCGGGATGTTTTATATTAGGAAATATATTCGTATGGCGAGAAGTCAAAATGGCTTCTCACTAAGCAAGATATCAGTATGGCTTCTATCTAAGCGAGAAGTAACCTTTACATTAGTGTTAGAAGGTAGCAACAACAAAAATTAGATTAAATATATCCCAATCTTATTCTCTTTTGACGTTGTTTTATCACTCTTCTTTGTTAAGGTTACCAGTTTTTAAACAACCTAGAATGCTATATTTTCCTTTTACATTTTTAAAAAGGTTTCGTTTTATTTCTGAACAAAGTAATTGGAATCCGTTGTTTTTTTAAAAATTTATTTTTTATTGTACTATTTGTTTTACAATGGATTTCAATTAGTCTCTGTAAATCTGCATGAATCCGAAAAAATGGATATTCATCATTTTCATCCTAGGCAGTTTATTAAAAATGACCGTAAAATAGTATTTGCGATAAAAAGGAAAAATCAAGTAGTAGGTAGTTGCAAAAAAAAAAAATAAAATAAAATAAAAAAATGGAAAGAATAATAGTTAAACGTAATGCATATTTTCCCTATATACATACCCGGATATTCACCTGTGAAGTTATTTCGAGGTTTGTATATTACAGGTGTCTTTTTTTATTTTCCTTAATCGGTGGACACGGACCCTTAATAATATACAATACCCTGATTGCACTTTGCAGACTCAGAAAGAAAATAAGGACAAGGAAAAGCAAGAAGAAAGTAATAACTATTAACTCTAAGCACATGGCAAGAATATTTCGCTGATAGCTGGAAGACAGTGAGTTCATGCCTTTTACAAGGGCATAACTGTGAAGTGAATGAAACAGAATTGGTTAGATGATGAATTCGGACCGTCGATTCCACGCTCAGCGTTGATAACCGCTATGGTACAGATTTATGAGCCATCTATTTTGATGCTGAGTACAATAAGTGTGAGCACCTCGGCCTGGTGTAATGGTCAGCAAGCTCGTTTCGCTAGAATCATTATAACTGATTAGTGAGTTCGATCCTCACTGGGTGTCCCCCACTTTCGGCCGTGTGTCACGTCTAAGCTACGCTTAGAAAATTACCTTCCTCCAGGTTTGGGAGTTGGGCGCAGATTAACAACCCTGCCCCATAAAAAAACAGTTTATTACGGAAACAGAAAAAACGCTGTCCTATACACCACTGGGTGCAACGGAATAGTTTTTACAATAAGTGTATATAAAGTTATTTATCATTGACCTTTGCTGGATACCGTTCAACCGGAAAAAAATTTACAAAGGTATTTTTTTTAATCATCTCACCCCAAGCAAGGCATACTACTGCCACTGTTGCGCATGGGGTTACATAGGGGAAAGTGATGAGAAAGAGGGGTTAGTTATAGGAAATATCAGGAGGAGGGTAATAGACGGATGAGAATACAGAGGATGGGGGTTGAGTAGATGGAAAAAAGAGCTTGGGAGAATGGATTCGAGTTAGTAAGACAGGAGAGGCTACTGACCTTGCATTTAAATTCCTGGAGATTGTAGCTGTCAGGGAAGCAAGTATATGGAAGGGAATCCCACAGGTGGGAAGTGCGCGAGAAGAAGCTGTTTTTTTTTTAATCATATCACCCCGAGCAAGGCGGTAACGCCACTGAAACGCAGGGCGCTACGTAGGAGTAAAAAGATTGGAAAAGAGAAAGACGGAAACCACATCCTAAACAAGGAACAAGGGATGAGCCTCTTCACCTGTTCAATAGACGTGGGTGGAGTGTGAACCGGGCGATAGTTTAGTCTATCTACTCCAATTGAAAAAAAGGAAAAGAGAGAAAAGATTGGAAAAGAGAAAGCTGGAAACCACATCCTAAACAAGGAACAAGGGATGAGCCTCTTCACCTGTTCAATAAACGTGGGTGGAGTGTGAACCGGGCGATAGTTTAGTCTATCTACTCCAATTGAAAAAAAAAGAAAAGAGTGAAAAGATTGGAAAAGAGAAAGCCGGAAACCACATCCTAGAATAGAAATTGCGGTTACACTTTATCGGTTTCACTGTAAAAGGGTGAGACCTAGTTGCTAATCTAGTAGCTCGTGTAAATTCCTACCAAAGGGGCACCAGTGAGCTACGTTCATTAGAGCAGAAAGTAAGTATAGAAGAGGCACACGGAAGCCACGTCACGCCGGTGATTTATTTTAACTTCGTTCCGAAGGATATTTTAGAATTAGAGACTCGAAAAATTGCCGGACTTCTAGCCTCATATTATCTATCTGAAATATTTTCTAAGACATCACAATAAAGTATATAACCACCGTGGTTCTTCTTCTATGTGCCTTGTTCCTTCCACACGCAGCCTTCCACGTCTCCCTATTCCTGGTGGCTCTTAGTACGCTTTCTCCTGTCACACCAAGCAACCCCCGTTCTGTCACCCACCTGCTAAGGCTCTTCAAATATGTCATCCGCTGCTTTCTCCTGTCTCTTTTCTCCACTATCAGACCTGTTAGTATCAGGCTCTCCAAGCCCTCCTTCCTTATTGCTTGTCCCAAGAACTATAGATGTCTCTTCCTGATAGTCAGTATTAATTTCCTTTTCGTTTCCATCCTTTCCAAAACCTCATCATTGCTCACATGCTCGGTCCATGATATCCGCAGCATCCTTCTGTAGAACCACATTTCAGCTGCTTCAAATTTTTCTTTCTTCTTTGATGATATTGTCCAGCATTCACTACCATATTGAAGAACTGACATCACACAACAATCTAGTACGCTCTTCTTTGTTTCTAGTGAAAGTTTCCTGTCTCTTAATACTTTACTCATCTTCTGGAACGCGTCCTTCGCCATGCCAACTCGCCTTTGGATCTCGGTGTCGCACTTTCCGTCTTCTGTTAGAACACTTCTCAGGTATTTAAATTTTTGTACCTGCTTGATTTTAGTATCCCCCAACTATATTTGGCATTTTGACCACTTTTATTCGTTTATTGAATATTAATTTCTTGAAGGAGAAAAAGAAAACAGTAAAATGTAGGCCAACTGCTAAAAAGGTTAGTTCACTGTATCGTACTAAACAATTTTTATTTCCAGAATCTATCTAACATATCTATAAGTCTCTCATCTGTCCATGCTTAGAATATTCCGGCCAGATACGGTCCGGTACTTTTGTTATTTATCTAGTGCTGCATGAAAAAGTCCAATGAAAAGTCGGGAATATTATTTCTCATGACATGGCGTCTCGGCTTCAGTCACTTTCTCACCGCCGCACGTTTGCCTCCATTTGTCTTTTCTATAAATACTTCAATTGTTATTGTTCGAATGAGCTTTTCGCTATGGTACCTAGACTTTCGGAATTTAATCGCAAAGTTTGGCTGGTTTGAAGATCTCGTGGATAAAAACTGAGTCGGCTAGATCTAACCGTAAGTTCTATGATAACAGTTTCTTTTCTCGCCGTTCTCGCTTGTGAAGCTCTCTCCCAGCTAGTCAATCTTCTGCCTCGTCAGTCATGTCTCGAAAAAGACATGATCGCCCAAAGCGTGTTTCCCGTATGGCACTTAAATGACTGAATGAAGATAATAGTTGGAAATATAAGTAAAGCTTCTACTGGGTATAAAGTTGGGGATCGATTTTCTATTGTTATGAAGCAATAAACTGATCGCCCACTAATTAATTATTAATACAATCCGTCTCTTCTCCTTTCAGATATACTTTTAAGTGCAGGATAAAAAATCTTCTGCCTAGTCAGTCATGTCTCGACAGAGACATGATCACCCAACCGCGTATCATGTATGACACTTACCTGACTGAATGAAGATAATAGTTGGAAACATAAGTAAAGCTTCTACTGTGCATTAATGGGGGATCGGTTTTCTATTGCTATGAAGTAATAAACTGATCCCCCACTTATTACTAATTATTAATACAATCCGTCTCTTCTCCCTTCAGCTATACTCTAAATAGCAGAATAGAAAATCTTCTGCCCAGTCATTCATGTCTCATTTCGAGACATGATCGCCCCGTACGGCACTCAACTGACTGACTAGGATGACGGCAATGTCTCATCATTTTATCGGTAAATGACTAGATTTAACCGTAAGTTCTATGATAACAGTTTCTTATCTAGCTTATAGAATGCACTTCTGTTGCCACGTTTTCCTGTCAAATTTAATTTTCAAAAATTCAAATGCAATGTCACTCTACTGTTCTCCTGATTACTCTTCATTTTTTCCTAGAAGTGAGGTCGATCAGGGTCGATGCCTCATCCGACCGAGTTTTAACAGTTTAATGGCTTTTAACTTTCAATAAAACAAATACCAAGCGTTTTTCCCTAACGTTCAAATATTGATAGTCTGTCTCGATGCCAATCCAAAATCTTCAGATAAGATACATTCTTCAGTTCCAGGCTTCTTGACAAAATACAGCGTAGAATCTGTAATGTGAGTGATACCGACTTAGCTGACTGCCTGCAGTCACTCTCTCACCGGCGTGACGTGGCTTCCCTGTGCCTCTTCTATAAATACTTTCATGGCTCCTGCTCTGATGAACTTAAATCACTGGTGCCCCATAGGTGTGAGTTTGCACGAGATACTAGATTGGCAACTCGGTCCCACCCTTTTACAGTGAAACCGATGAAATGTAACCGCAATTTCTACTCCAACAGCTTCTTTTCTCGCACTTCCCGCCTGTGGAAGTCCCTTCCACATTATTGCTTCGCCGACGGCTACAATCTCCAGGAGTTTAAATGTAAGGTCAATAGACAGCCCCTAACACACTAACCCTCCCATTCTCCCCAACTCTCCCCCTATGTACATCCTAACTCGTCTATCGCCCTGTGTAACCCACTGCGCTATAGTGGCAGTGGAATGCCTTGCTTGGGGTGACATGATTGCAAAAAAAAAAAAAAAAAGGTTCCGCGCTTTACAGAACAGACATGCCGGGCTACTTTCACGGAGTGCAAGCTTCTTTATTAAAGCCAAGAAATCCGTTGTTTTTACTTAAATCTATTTTTATTGTACTATTTGTTTCACAATGAATTTCAATTAGTCTTTGTAAATCTGCATGAATCGAAAAAAAAATTTTTTTTTTTTAATCATTTCACCCCGAGCAAGGCAGAAACGCCACTGATGTGCAGGGGGTACATAAATGTAAAAAGATGAATTAGAAAAGAGAGAGGAGTACAAGCTAGTTAGAAAGGAACAATAGAAAGCTGAGAAAGCAGGTGCGATGACAGATTTATAGGCGGAGAGAAAGTGAAGGTTATACAGGGGAGGGGAGAGAGCTAGAGGCCAGTGGTTAGTAGATGAGTATTAACTTTGCATTTAAATTTCTGGAGGTTGTAGCCGTCAGGAAAGCAAGAATACGGGAGTGAGTTCCACAGGCGGGAAGTGCGAGAGAAGAAGCTGCAGGAGTAGAATTGTCGTCTGCATTTGGTTAACATGACTGTGAATGGGTGGGACCCAGTTGCTAGTCTGGTTGCACGTGTAAACACCTGTTGAGGAGGCATCAGTGACTTAAGCTCATCCGAGCAGAAGCCATGAAAGTATTTATAGAAGAGACAAAGGGAGGCCACATTTCGACGATGGGAAAGTGGCTGAAGTAGAGTCGCCAGATCAGTACCTATCACATTACAGACTCTCCTTTGGAGCTTGTCAAGAACACTGAGGAGAACGGCAAGGGCACCTGACCATAAATGGCAGCAGTACTCCATGCACGGACGGATGGTTGACTTGTATATATGCAGGATGGATTCAGGTGGAAAAAACATCCTGGATCGACATAGTAACCCAATCTTCTTAGCAGTAGATTTTGCTATGGATTCAATATAGTGCTTCCATTTGAGGTCTGAGGACAGGGTAAGTCCGAGGAGGCGTAGTGTATTACTCACCGGGAGAATCATCTGGTCCATGCTTATGGGAGGCAGAAGAGGTTGCCTGTAATGGTTGACAGACAACAGCTTGGTCTTAGAGGAATTGAAGTTGACAAGCCACTTCTTGCCCCAGTTCACCACAGAGTGTAGATCCCGCTCAAGGTCCGCAGCGAGATTATGTCTGTCCGCCACGACAGGTTTCTTACTGGAGCGGGGGTATAATGAATATTCATTATTTTTATCCTAGGCAGTTTATTAAAAATGACCGTAAAATTGTAGTTGCGATGAAAAGAAAAAAAATCAAGTAGATGGTAGTTGCAATAAAACAAAAAGTGGGCGGACCTGAAGGAGACTAACATCACCTTTAACTTTATTGTTTTTCATCTTTTTTGTTTTTACTTTTTTTCAGTGCAAATCTTATTGATTACACCCTAAACTCTCCAAATGACAAAAAAAAAAATTGGAAAAATTTCAATATTTTAGTGGGGCCAAGTTTTACATACAACGTTATAGTAAATCGTTCCTCCATTTTGGAACCCCTCGCCGGTACGACATTACCACCACCTGTAAATTTGTTGATTATCAATTTTTAAAAAAATTTTCAGTTCAATTTTATCGATTAACCCCTAAACTTTCTGACCGACCAAAAATAAAAAAAAAAATTGGGAAAATTTCTATATTTATACAATTCTTTTTTTGGGGAGGCTCAATTTTTCACACAACGTTATAGTAAATCGATCCTCCATTTTGGAACCACTCACTGATAAGATACATTCCTTCAGTTCCATAGTTCTGAGCTTTACAGCACAGACAAGCCGGGATCCTTTCACGGAGTGCAAGCTTCTTTATCAAAGGCAAGAAATAAGTTCGACTCAGACGCTTTTTCCCCCAAAACTGCCTCTTTGTGGAATAAATCGGTGCGGTAATGTTTTTCCTGAAACTTACAATATTAATCTCCAGGATTTTAAAATCATAATGTTCACTTCCCACCACCTAGTCTTTCATTCATATCCATCAATTTATGCATCATTATTCTTTAAGTATTAACTCTTTAGCTTAAGTGATTCTCAAGCCTTTTATGGGTGAATTGACATATTGAAGAAAAATATTACAACTATCGAATTAAGATAATTTAAAACCCAGGTGCATCTTTCTATCATCCCCGCATAATATCGTCCTTGATCCATCTTCCTCATCATCATCCGTCGTGCATTCTTTTATCAGTCAGTTAAGTGCCATAAGTGATACACGCTTTGGGCGTTCATGTCTCAAAAGACACATGACAGTCTTGGCAGAAGATTTTGCCGCACTAGGTTGCCATTGCTTTCTGCGGTAGACTGGTTGCCAGCCAAGGTTATAGAACCCAATGTGTCCTGTTATTTGACTCATCGCTAGAGGGAGAAGATGTGTTTTATTGTTGCGTCGTAATTAGTTGGAGATCAGTTTATTACTTCATAACAATTGAAAACCGATCCTCCACTTTATGAGCAGTAGAAGCCTTAATCATGATTCCAACTATTATATTCATGTAACACGATTTTAGTATTTGAAAAAAATTGTAAACTTAGTATTCTAGTGTGGGGAAAGAAAAAAATGCAATCCTAATTTTGGTACGACGGAGCGAAAGAAATTATTATTAGTGGTATTATTAATTCTGCAGATTATTTGTTACAATAAGCTTAATAGATGATGAAATTGTTTATTGTCGAACGCAATATGAATGCGGCTAAGAAATTGTGAAAACAAATATGGATAGCAAATTTTTGAAATCTTGAAAACTGGCTGGAAAGTGAATTGATCAAAACATTTCGCAGATGTAAGCGACAGGTCAAATGCGGTCATCATATTGTCGACGATTGTGTGATATAAAGCAGAAGCTTTTGCAGCGGGTGAAACCGAAAAAATAAACCTTAGCCAAAATACTGTTTTAGAGCTGTCACAAGCTTTTGATGAGGTCAAGTAAAGTTAAATCCTCAAAACCATTGAATCCTGAAAACAAATTTTAAAGTCAGCAAAATAAATGATGTAATCAAACGGGAAGAAGATGAAAGAAATGATATCATTGAGAAATATTGTTACTTCATTGGTTAAACCAAGGAAATGATATAACTCCCCCTCAAAGTATGGAGGCGGAGTAATTTCATTGGCTAAAGGACTGATTTGCATGGACAACCCGTTTCCAACCTTGCACATCCCAAGAGAATCTGGGACATGCATAAAAATAGAGCCTCCAAGTGCCAAGATCAGTGATAATCTTACACACTCAGTCGACACTCGGGAGCAGTCACAAACGCACTCGGTTGAGACTTGAGACCAGTCGAGATGTAACGACAAATGAAAAGACGGTTACCAACTAGGGGACCACGACTGTACGAAAATAGCGGTCCCCATGGATAGAGTTCCTGACTAAAGATGTAAAGAAACGTAGAGAAGCCTGCCGTCGATCGACCGAAAAAAGTTAAAGTCAAATAACGCGCCTCTGATTGAGTTCCTGACTAAAGATGTAAGAAACAGAAAGAGCCGAAAAAGAGTTAAAGTCAAATTCACTAGTTGAGTTGCTGCGCTGAGCTAAGGCAGATAGGACGAATTTACCGCCGCCGTCACCCCCCTCCACACACACACACACAAAGATCACTCTTCGGCAGTTTCCGTAAATCTTCAGTGGAAAGTTTGAATAAAACATTTTGAATCGTCACAATTGAGAACTCCGATTGGAGTGATAGACGTTACCTACCGAAAATTTGAATTAATGTTGAGATGACAAACATTACTCTTAAATGAAATCTTTCACTCCATTGTAAGGATAAGAAATTCACGACTGTTATATTCTATTTCTTTTTGCCTTTTTTTTTTTTGTATATAAAGACTTTTTTCCGCAATGCATCCAGGCGTTCTTCAATTTGCTTTTGGATCCGTTCATATTAACCCAATTGTGAGCGCGCGTACAGTCTGGTTAACGTGGTAAATAGATAGCTAGCAAAATTTCAACGTGCCTTTCTCAGGATCCAAGTTCACAGCTTGGGTGAGAAAGAACGCCGTTGTAATAGATCACTTGAAGACTAGCTATTGTGTCGAAGCCATCACGACTAGCGGCTCGAGAGCGCCGTCACATTCAGTCAGTTAGTTAAGTGCCATACGCTTTGGGAGATCATGTCTCGAAAGAGACATGACTGACTTGGCAGAAGATTATCCCGCAGTAGTTTGCTATTATTTCTGTGGTAGACTGGTTGCCAGCCAAGGATATAGAACCCAATCTATTCCGTTATTTGAGTCACAGAGGGAAAGAGATGTATTATATTATTACGTAGTAAATAGTAGGGGATCAGTTTATTACTTCATAACAATAGAAAACCGATCCTCCAGTTTATGACCAGTAGAATCCTTAATCATGCTTCCAACTATTATACTCAGTCAGTCAGTTAAGTGCCATACGTGATACGCGCTTTGGGCTATCATGTCTCCATCGAGACATGATTGACTGGGCATAAGATTATCCCCCAGTAAGTTGCCATTGCTTTCTGCGGTAGACTGGTTTGCCAGCCAAGACTATAGAACCCAATCTGTTTTATTATTTAACCCATAACTGGATGGAACAGACGGATTAATACCTTTCCCAAGGGTATTTGTGCGTAAGTGAATGCAAGGAATTCAACTGGAATTCGAACTCGGCTCCCCGATTTGTTGTTCCGAGTCGATATCTACTGCACCACAACTCACATCCTTCATCATTATCAATCCAAAATGTCATCTTTCGTCTTCACTATTCTCATCATTTTTATCTTCCAATACCGTGGTTCATTCTGCTGTAAACACCCCAAAGTTTTAAACAATGCTATCATCGTCCGCTCATTATCAGCCATACCATCATTATCATCCAATACCCAGGTTGTTTTTTTCTCTTCCATGTGCCGTGTCCTTTCAGGAAGTAAGCGATCATGACCTTCAACATGTACCTATCCCTTGTGGCTCTTAGCACGCTTTTTCCTGTTATCCCACACAAACTCCACTCTGCCATCCACTTGCTCAAGTCTGTTATACGTTGTTTTTCTCTGTCACTCTTACATCTATCTGACCTGTAAGTATCAGATTCTCTAAGCCCTCCTTTCTCATTACATATCCCAAGATCTTCAGGTGTCTTTTCCTGATGTCACCTATTAATTTCCTTTTGGTTTTCATCCTCTGCAAAACTTCATCGTTGCTCATATGCTTGCTCCATGGTATCGTCAGCATCCTTCTGTAGAACCACATTTCGGTTGCTCCAAGTTTGTCCTTCATCGTTGATGAGATTGTTGAGCATTCACTGCTATATTGAAGAACATTCATCGCCTATCCGTACACTATTTGGTTGCTGGTAATTAATAATATATTTTATTCCTTAGATATTCGGAGAAGTATACTGATACACGTCTCATTAAAAAAGTTAACTTGTATGAAAAGTTCTCCGGAATTGAAACCCCGTTACGAGTCGGATGTCTGTCCGGAGACAAATGTAATCTAGTTGTTGACAGATGGCCGATGAAAGAAACTAAAAATCCCAAGTGCCAATTAAAAAAGGCGAGAAAAAGTTTACTTAACGAAAAATAAGGTGTTCTGGATTTAGCTGCCAAAGAAATTCACCAGCGTTGAATGATTTCCCTGAGAAAGGGAACCAGTATATTTTGAGTGGAAACAATACAGAGGAAGGAGTGGCGGACCTGCTTGCAACCATTACCTGAGAGAGGGGAAGACAGCCTAGGTGGAAATATAATTTACCACCCTCTTCCTTGCTTCTGCACCAGTTCGGGGCCGCTACCAATAAAAGTGAATGGCCAGAGAGACAGAGAGATTCGAGATTAGAATTGCCTACACGTGACCACTGCCTAAGCGTGACTCCGACATCAGCCTTCAGCCAGACTTACCAAGAATTTCCCAAAAATCAACTTAACAAACTCCGTTAAATATACTCTAGCCAACATTTACCGGCTTAACTAAATGTCGCGTCCGATTTGGGAACAATTTAGATTGACAACCCTGAATGTACACTAATAACGAAATCATTGAATAATACACTCGAAATAAATCGTTATATATATTTTTTTATTATTCATCATTCTTCTCCGAGTATTTATTTACCTTTTTTTATTATTAGTGTACGCCTTCACTCTGTTCGGATCGAAAGCGTTCGACAGGGTCTGGCACGCTGGCCTCTTGTGCAAACTGCGGAGCTACGGGATAACTAGACACCTGTTTGACCTCATCCAGTCATTCCTCTCTAACCGCACATTGAAGGTAGTTTTAAATGGGCATGCCTCCCAAAACTACCATACGAACGCAGGAGACCCTCAAGGCTCTATCCTAGGTCCCACGCTCTTTCTGATGTACATTAATGATCTCCCCGACGCCATTAGATTCCAAGTAGGCATGTACGCCGATGACACAACAATCTACTCTCGCATCGATCAAAAACAAGGTGTGGGCGACAAAGCGAACCTCGCTGCCGAGCTTGAAAAGGACTTCCAATCCGTAGTGGCCTGAGGTAGGAAATGGCTAGCAAATTTCAATGCGTCTAAAACGAAGCTCTTATCAACTAACCACCATAGACAATCGTATCTACCTCCCATTAGCATGAGACAGGCTTGCTTCCCAGAGAGCAATATACTACGCCTCCCTGGCCTTACACTTTCGGTGGACCTCAAATGGAATGACTAAATCGAATCCATTGCCAAATCTGCCGCTATGAAAGTCGGCTCGCTGTGCAGGGCCCGGAAGTTTTTCCCACCTGAATCTATTCTGCATATATACAAATCTACCATCCGCCTGTGTATTGAATATTGTTGCCATATCTGGTCGGGTGCCCCTGCTGCTCTTCTTGGGCTTCTTGACAAAATACAAAGGAAGATCTGTTACGTGGTTGATACTGACTTGGCAAACCGGCTGCAACCACTCTCTCACCGGCGTGATGTGGCTTCCCTGTGCCTCTTCTACAAGTACTTTCATGGCTTCTGCTCCGATGAACTTAGAGCACTGGTGCTGCCTAAGCACGAATTTGCAAGAGATACTAGATTAGCAACTAGGTCCCACCCTTTTACAGTTAAACAGATAAGATGTAACCGTAAATTCTACTCCAACAGCTTCTTTTCTCGCGCTTCCCGCCTGTGGATCTCCCTTCCACAAGTTTGCTTTCCCGACAGCTACAATCTTCAGGTGTTTAAATGTAGGGTCAATAGACACCTCCTATCATACTAACTCTCAATTATTCTCAGAACACTCTCATCTATCCAACCCTTATTCTCGGTATCCTTACCCGCCTATCACCCACCCTCTGACATTTCCTATATTTAACCATTCTCGGTATCCCTACCCGCCTATCACCCACCCTCTGACATTTCTTATATTTAATCATCCTTTCTCCACTCTATGTAGCCCCCTGCGCCGTAGTGATAGGGACATGCCTTGTTCGGAGTGAAACGCTTAAAAAAAACCGGGGTGGGATATTGACGACAAATTAACGATCAATTAATCACAACGTGGGGCAGAACGGACCGAGAGAAAGAAATCAATTCATCGATCAACCACAGTATGGAACGTTTCGGACGACCGAGAAGAAAAAAAGAAGCTATTTGTGGTTTTTGTGAATCATAAGCTGATAGGAGGGGGCGTTACATAGCAATCCAGTACTCTCTTATTTATTTCTAGCGAAAGTTTCGTCTCTCGATACTCTAATCAGCTTTTTGAATAAATCCATGGTTACACCAGTTCGCCTTCGGATCTCGTGTTGCAATTTTCATCTTCTGTTATAACACTTTCCAGGTTTTCAAATTTCTGTAACTGATTGAGTTTCGTATCCCCAGCCTGTAATTGTCATTTTAGGCTCCTCCTTTTATTGATGACCATGCATTCAGTTTTATTGTACTTTATTTGTAGTCCTTTCTTGCCGCTTTCTTCAGCTCCCTTCTTTAGGAGATCTTGTAGTTTCCTTTCCGTGTCTGCTATCAGCACTGTATCATCTGCGTATCTTATATTGTTCAGATTGTGGCCGCCAATGATGAATCCTGGCATGACTTATAGGGCTCTCAGAATTGTCTCGCTGTATAAGTTGAATAGATACTGTGAAAAGGTGAACTCGTTTCCTGTCCGTCTGCAGACGATTTACTGTAAGTAGAGGTTCTTGACTATTCTAATGTGTTTACCAAATTGCGCGTAAGTGAATACGATGAATTCAATTGGAAAGAAACAAAATGAGACAAATACAAATTTTTAAATACCTGGTGAAAGTTTTAACAGAAGAAGGAAAGTATGAAACCGAAAAGGCTTAGAGATAATACGTCTTTGGATCTCAGTGTCACACTTATTCTCTGTTAGAACATTTCTGGAATGCATCCTTGGCCAAGCCAATTCACTTTCGGGTCTCAGTATCGCACTTTCCGTCTTCTGCACATATGCAGTATTTAAATGTCTGTACTTACTTGATTTTAGTATCCCCAGCCTGCAGTTGGCATTTTGAGCTCCTCCTATTACTGATGACCATGCATTCAGTTTTCTTGTACTTTATTTGTAGTCCTTTCTTGCCGGTTTCTTCAGCTACTTTCTGTTGGAAGTTTTGTAGTTTCCTTTCTGTGTTTGCTATCAACACTGTATTATCTGCGATTATATATTGTTCAGATTGTCATATTCACAAAGTTTCAACGGTTGTTATACTCAATTGATAGGGCTTAAGGCCAAAACACGTTGAATACACCGGTTCTCGCTCGATCACAGAAGTTAAGTAACGTTAAGCCTGGTCAGTACTTGGATGGGAGACCGCTTGGGAATACCAGGTGCTGTAAGCGTATAATGACGGATGTGCGTTGTGGTGCAGTGGATATCGGCTCGGAAAGAGAAATCGGTGAACGGAGTTCTAATTCCAGTTGAATACCCTGCATTCACTTAAGCACTGGTACCTTTGGAAAGGTATTAATCCGTCCCTTCTCTCCAGTTATAGGTTAAATAACAAGGGTAGGACTTGGGGACCCTGTTCTTAAAAACAAATCCCAATGAATCTTGATACTCGAAAAGAAAAAAGTATTACTAAACACAAAAACTGATATAAAAACAACAATAAATTTTTGAAAGGAAAAGGTTTTACCAGCAATAAATAAATAAAATTTAGTTAGCAAAAAGTCACCTGCCGAGGTTGATATGCCATAAAAACAAACCAACCAACTCAATAGATAAATGCATTGGTTGAAGTAATCCAGTGAACCAAGGAGTTGCGAGTTCAATACCTGGCCACAGTAGAGGTGAATAAAATCTTGGAGAGTAGAGTTACTAAAAATAAAGAACGGAAACTGAGATATCCAGAAGAGGCATGGCATGTGAAACTAGAAAAATTTAGACTCGTGGACAAAATAAATATTTCGGTTTGAAATACCAACGTATATTATCTGAAGAAGGCCGGAGCGTGTAACAGTCGTATTATGACGGTATAATAAATAAGAACAATAGTCCATACGATGCAAACGACCACATGAATTTAAACATGCTACTAGAATGACTTCTAGATACCACCCTTTTACAGTTGAAAAAAAAATACATGTAACAGCCTCTTCTACTGCAACAGTTTATTTTCTCGCACTTCCCGTCAGTGGAACTCTCTTCCGTTTACTTGCTACCCTGAGAGTTACAATCTCCAAAAAATTATACATTGGTTGAAGTGACCCAAGGAGTTGCGAGTTCAACACCTGATCACAGTAGAGATTAATAAAATCTTGGAGATTAGAGTTATTAAAAAGAAAAAAAACGGAAACTGAGTTATCCAGAAGAGGCATGCCATGTGAAACTAGAAAATTGATTACTTCAGCGACTATTGCGATCTGAGCCCCTCCTCTCTGTGTAGTTAATTCCGTCTTCTCTGTCATTGTAACTATTGTATTGTTCTGTGTATATCCGTTTAGCACCTGATATTGTGCTGAATAATACAGCAACACACCTCCTCTGTGCATTGTATCCACCTCGGTGACAACACCATGAGATTCGAGATTTAATTGTTAAGAGACCGCAGATATAGTACCTTTGCCAGCTTAGCAAACAGGCATACTGGGATACGATCGCCCAGCGGGAGATTTCTAACAAAACGGAATTTTAATTTCTCTATTTACACTGTTTGGATTATTAGTCTGTAGTTGTTTTTTTTTTTTTTTGGTTGGGGGTCCTCTATTAGTTGGAACGACAAACCGGAGGAGCCGATTTCGAATTCCAGTCGTATTCCTTGCATTCATTTACGCGCAAATACCCTTGGGAAAGATATTAATCCGTCTCTTCTCTCCAGTTATGTGTTAAATAATAGGACAGATTGGGTTCTGTAGCCTTGGTCGGCAACCAGTCTACCGCAGAAAGCAATGGCAACCTACTGCGGGGTAATCTTCTACCCAGTCAGTCATATCTCTTTCGAGACATGATCGCCCAAAGCGTGTATCACATGTGGCAATTAACTGACTGACTGACTATTTATTGATGACCATGCTTTCAGTTTTTTGTAGTTTATATGTAGTTCTTTCTTTCCGTTTTTTTTTTCAGCGACCTTCTGTTGGAAGTCTTCTAGTTTCACCGTGTCTTAGATTCACCCTCCTGTAATCTTTCCAAGATATCATCTTTTGCTATCACCTTCTTTTCATCATCCATACTACCATTATCTCCAAGCATCCAGATTCACCCCAACATACCACCAGTCTCTCATCCATGACACTGTCACCTAACACCCGAAAGTAGTCTTCTAAGCTTTCCCTTCATCAAAACATTAACGTCATCCCCCCGAAAAGCTATCAGCATATTTGCACAATTAACCCTAAATATCACGCTTTGAGATAGCCATTTCGTCATCATCATCATCATCATCATCATCATCACTATTACATACATCGCCATACTCTCTTCATCGTTACAACAATTATCATAACAATCTCATTCTTCTTTACTTAGTTTTGCATTTAAAGTAAAGAATATGCTTCAGAATCCTCGCTTTATCAACATTAAAACTACTATCAACCCTGAAGCTACTATTAGATTTAATGCATAATGTAGACCCCATTATTTCTATTACCTTAATACTTATTAATACCAACATTAATACCGCTCTCTCGCGCTCACATCCCCACCAAAGCTATTATCTGTTCGACCAGCATCAACTCATCATGAAGATCGACCACTCACTCCCACCCGACGTCATCATTTTCAACAATCCTTTTTTCTTTTCAAGTGATTTAATTTCTTGAAAATGTTTCTCCAAGGGACGCCGTATAATCTGCGCCTCATCGCCCATAAGAGCCTATTCTATATAACTTGAAGCTTTCGCTTCATTAGCTGAATTCGAATACTCAGAGTGGATCCGGTCCTCGCGTTTTAATTGATCTAACATCTTTTCTCTTTGAGTCTTTGCACGTTATTCACGGATGTTAAATATGATCCAATCATCCTTTTGACGAAAAGCGTGCATCTTCACGAGGAATCCGCTCCTGCCACAGCGCCTTTGGTCAATGTAACTTGAATGTCTTATTTGTTTCTCCTTCATTTTTTTTTTATCTTTCTCCTTATTACGTTTTTCCCTCCATTAGGATTATTATTGATATTATTATTATTTTTCCAGACCTCTTTCGTTTGAGACGTTTTTAAAAATAATCATTTCTTGGTTCATTTATGTTTCTTCATTCTTATTCTTACACACTAAATCAAACAAATCTCCATTTTCATCAATTTAATACTACTACTACTACTACTACTACTACTACTAATAATAATAATAATAATAATAATGGTAATAATAACATACTGAAAAACTTGTGGATATTGCGCTGTGCAGAAATGATACAAAAAGCAATCAAGAGAGTGTTTTTTGTTTGTTTGTTTTTTTTAATCGTTTCACCCCGCCAAGCAAGGCGGCACCACCTCTGTTGTGCAGGCGGCTAAAAATTTTAGACAAGAGGAAAGTGAAGAGAAAGACGGACCAGTTACAGTGGGTGTCAAAGAAAGGCCAAAGAAGGATGTGAACACAGGAGTGAAGACAGATGCGAAGGTAGAGAGAAAGGAAAAGAACAAGATGCACGGGATAATGTTGAAAAGACTGGAGTGAAGTGAATATGAGATGGGAATTGACATTGCATTTAAAATCCTGGAAGTTGTAGCCGTCAGGAAAGTAAGTGTATGGAAGGGAGTTCCGCAGGAGGGAAGAGCGAGAAAAGAAGCTGATGGAGTCGAATTGTCAGCTGCATTTGGTTGCTTTAACTGTTTAAAGGTTGGGACCTTGTTGCCAGTTTGGTTGCACGAGTAAATTATTGTGGAGGGAGCACCAGTGACCTACGTTCGTCGGAGCAGTCAATGAAGTTTTGCTGCAAGTCTGAATAGTGAGTTCGATCCTGATTGGGTCTTACTTACATTTCCTCTGTTAATCAGTTTGATCTTTTCTTCACGACCTACCAAAATCACTGGGAGAAAACTGTAGTATCTGTTTTCTGCAACTATACTGGCATTATAGACGTTTCCTAATAAAGAAAATATTCCCCATTTAATGACCAAGCAGCCAGTGCTTCACGATCTACGTTTTTCTTCACTATCAGGTCATCTGACTGGGATCAATGAGTAGTATCTTTTTGTTTCGTCTGTAAGGGTAATGGCAATATTAACTTTATTTTTATTAGGAAATATTCGACCTTCATTGACGGAGCATCCAATAACATTTTTTGTTGAAATTCATAAAATATATCTTTAATTTTTCTTGAAAATACATTCATATGGTCAGTAGCTACTATCAATCTTTCCAGTATTGATGGGGTTTTCCTTCCTAACATTTTGTTTGTGATAATGTGGAACGTCAGCATATTATGCCATTATTTTCTCTTTGAGATACACAAGCGGCCATAATCATTAGGCCATCCCAATGTTTAAAAAAATGATGTAGTTAATACTATTTTTTTTTGTATTTATTGCCAAGTGAATAATTGTAAATGGAAATAGAATGATTCTTTTGTTAATACAGAACAACAAGATGCGCATCAAATGAATTTATAAATATTTAATAATTGTCTATATTGCAGTTTCATCAATTAAAGAAAGAAAAAAAATTAGGGTGATTCGGACGAGTTCATCTTTGCAAGTAATAACAAAAGAACAATTCTATTTTCATTTAAAATTATCCACTTGGTAATAAATACTAAAAATAGTATGAAATACATTATTTCTTTTAAAAAATTGAGGTCGCCTAATAATTATGGCCGGTAGTGTACATTATATCGATTTTAATTGTTGTAAGTTTTCAAGTGGTATCGTTTCTGTTATTATCTACTAGCACTATAGCCCAGCGTTGCTCGGGTGTAATGAAAGTTTTAAAACTAATCCATGGTCCTGGAGCTCAGACTCTTTGGATGTTGGCACGAAAGACTAAAAAGCAATAGTTGTTTCCAGTTAAAGCGAAATCGTAGACTGAAAGAAAAATGAATGGATGTAAGTCAAATTTTGATTTCCTGCTATCGATATCAAATAAGTTTTTTTCGTCGTAAACTTAATTTTGAAAGTTAAATAAGTCCTCTGAGTAAAGGGTATCATGGCTGAGACTAAAAACTACAAGTATACCTACTTAGAGCCAAACCCGAAGCAAAAACTAAAATGAAAGGGCTGAAAAAAATACAGACATACAGGCAGATGAATAGACAATCACACAAACATCTTGCCTTCAAACATCTTGCCTTATATATATATATATATATATATATATATATATATATATCATCAATTTTCTGAAATATTGTAAGAACTGCAACCATGAAACTTCTGAATATCGTTTCTAATGACTTTGTCTATGAGTGTATCAAATTTGATTAAAATCGGACCACTCCTTCTATAACCAGATTTTTTCGATTATCGATATTTATGTCTACACACACACACACACACACACACACACACACACACACACACACAAAGTTCCATTTATAAATAAGTTTAGATATTTTTGGTTTGGGATTCTGTAGCGCCAATCTAAGAGGTTCGAGGGAGAATCGTCTTCGCTGAGACCTGAAAATGTTGTACACAGCTGACAGTTGGGACATTTCTGAACATTAGAAGTGACTATGTGGGGAAAAAAATAATGTTTGGTGAGCTTGAAAATGCAGGATTTATCGCTTCCCTGCCACATCAGTTAGGCTTACGGCCTATCACGTTGAATACACCGGTTCTCGCTCGATCACCGAAGTTAAGCAACGTTGAGCCTGGTCAGTACTTGGGTGGGAGACCGCTTGGGAATACCAGGTGCTGTAAGCGTATAGTGACGGATGTGCGTTGTGGTGCAGTGGATATCGGCTCGGAAAGCGAAATCGGTGAGCCGAGTTCGAATTCCAGTTGAATACACTGCATTCACTTAAGCCCTGGTACCCTTGGAAAAGGTATTAATCCGTCCCTTCCCTCCAGTTATGGGTTAAATAACAAGGGTATGACTTGGGGACCCTGCCCTTAAAAACAAATCCTCATGAATCTTGATACTCGAAAAGAAAATTGTATTACTAGACACAAAAACTTATTTAAACAACAATAAATTGTTGAAAGTAAAAGGTATTACCAGCAATAAATAAATAAAGTTTAGTTGGAAATGAATGACCCGCCGAGGTTGATTTGCCATAAAAACAAAACAACCAACCACATCAGTTAAGTGCCATACGTGCTACAGCCCTTAGCCAACATGCCTCGAAAGAAACATGACTTACTGGGCAGAAGATTTTCCCGCAGTAGGTTGCCGTTAATTTCTGCGGTAGATTGGTTGCCAACCAAGTCTATAGAATGTATCCTGCTATTTAACCTATAGCTGGAAAGAGAAGAAACATTATTTGCGCGTAAGTGAATGCAACGTACTATCTTAAAAAATTTAAAAGCAACAGCAATCACCATCGTTTTTCATTCCGAATGTTGTTCGTTTATTGTTTTTTCTCTTTGCTGCTTTTAATCTTAGAAATCCCGTGGTTTCTTAGTGTCAATATCGCTTTGTTTGGATTCAGTTAAGTGCCATACGTAATACACGCTTTGGGCGATCATGTCTCGAAAGAGACATGACTGACTGGGCAAAACGATTATCCCGCAGTAGGTTGCCATTGCTTTTTGCAGTAGACTAGTTGCCAGCCAAGACTATAGAAGCCAATCTCTCCTATTATTTGACTCATAGGTTGAGGGGCAAGTGATATATTAATAAGTAGTAATTTGTGGGGGATCAGTTTATTACTTCATAACAATATAAAACTGATCCCCTTCTTTATGGCCAGTAGAAGCGTTAATCATGTTTCCAACTATTATAGTCAGTTAGTCTGTTAAGTGCCATACGTGATACACGCTTGGGCGATCATGTCTCGAAAGAGACATGACTGACTGGGCTAAAGATTAGCCCGCAGTAGTTTACCATTGCTTTCTGCGGTAGACTGGTTACCGACCAATGCTATAGAACCCAGTCTGTCTTGTTATTTAACACATAACTGGAGGGAAAAGACGGATTAACACCTTTACGAAGGGTGTTTGTGCGTAAGTGAATGCAAGGAATTCTACTGGAATTCGAAATCGGCAACTCGTTTTGTCGTTCCGAGTCGATATCCACTGCACCACAACGCACATCTTGTTTGGATTAAATTGATAAAAAATATATTCAGAATTATTATACTCCCTGTTTCTGTTGCATGTGTTTGTGACCGAGTGGTTAAAACGTTCGCTTTCCGACTATGGTGGTCGGATTCGAATCTCGATTTGTGGGAAAGGTGGCTTCTTGATCGGTCTGGATAGGCAGTTCAAGCACTTATGGACAGTGCCTGAAAACCACACCACGGATTGACCTAATCAGTATGAGTGAAAATGGGTATACACAATCCTTTGGGAGCCGTTGTGCTGGCACGAAGCCACAAGTCATCGTGTCCGAGGTTTTGGGCGTCCTTGCAACGTCCAGGCTGTTGTTTTTCTTGGTATCTCTCCCAAACCGCGCTCCGTATCCAGTCTCTCAAACCCACCAAGTATGTATCACGCTGCTTTCCACTGTCTCTCTTTCCCTCTATCCATCCTGTGAGTATCAGGTTCTCCAAGCCATCATTCCTCATTATCTGTTCCAGTAAACTCAGCTGTCTCTTCCTGATGATATAAGTGTCCTTTTCGTTTGTATCCTCTCCAAAGACTCGACGTTGCTCACATGTTTGGTTCATGTTATCCTCAGCATCCTTCTGTTGCTTTGAGTCTCTCTTTCAACTTTGAGGAGATTGTCCAGCATTCGCTAACATATGGTATCACATCATCATCATCATCATCATCATCATCATCATTTATCCATCACACCCAGATGGTGCATAGGGCAGCAACGTTTTTTTTGCTGTTTCTGTAATAAACTGTTTTTTTTAGGGGCAGGTTTGTTAGCCCTGCACCCAACCCCCAAATCTGGAGGACCGGTGTACCATTCTTGGTCACCCCTTTAAGTACTGACCACACACGATGTTGTTTAACTTCGGTGATCGGACGGGAACCGGTGTATTCAACACGATATAGCCGTAGACTAACATATGGTATACACTTTAAAATAAAAAGGTACGTTTTGCACTAGATTTAAAGTGGTAGACATAGGACCTGCTTGCTCTAGCATTAAAAAGGTTCGCTAGATTACTCGCTCAACCTAGAAACTGTTAATAAGCCCCTCTCAGCATTGTGTAAACCCCAGGTGGCCTCTGAGGGTGTTAAACAAACAGAAATGTTCCTGAGAAGCCGTCCGCAACAATGATTAGTAAGCCGATTTAGTAGACAGGAATCCTCGGAGACGGGTCAGTCAGTTAAGTGCCATATGTGATACACGCTTTGGGCGATCAGGTCTCGTTCGAGACCTGACTTACTGGGAAGACGATTATCCCGCAGTAGGATGCCATTGATATCTGCGATAGACTGGTTGCCAGCCAATGCTATAGAACCCAATCAATCCTATTATGTAACCCATAACTGGAGAGAAGAGACGGAATATTACTTTTCCCAAGGGTATTTGTGCGTAAGTAAACGCAAGAAATTTTACTAGAATTCGAACTCCGTATCCCGATTTGTCGTACCGAGTCGATATCCACTGCACCACAATGCACATCCACGGGTAGACGGGTACTCAGCTATTAATTATTATCTGTTGTAGATTCTGTGAGGAAAAAAAAGGAGACATTACATCCGGTGCATTGCGTATTTTCCGTATCTTGCTTCCTGCCTCAGGCCTCATAATTACACTAAATGTAGAGTACTGTGCAAAAGTATTAGGACAAGAACTATTTTATCTTTTATGAGGCATACTGACAGAAAATAAACAATTTAATTAAAGTAATTTTATTTGATTTACTCAACAAATGCTTTTACAAGAAAAATATACTTGTTACAAAATAAATTTAGTATAATAGCCTTTTGATTTGATCACAACATTCATTCTGTCAGGCATTGACATCACAAGCTTCTTCAATGTATCTAATGGTATCTCCTGCCAAGCAGCTTGTATTTGTTCCCAAAATGTGTCTTGCGAAGTAACATTAGATTTACCATTTCGAGAGGGGTAATAAGAAAAAAGTCAGTGATATCCAAGGATAATAGAATAATGACTAGTTTTTTAAAAAAAAATGGTTAATAGAAAATAAGAAAAATTAAATATAACTTCATTTTAATACATTTGTTTTATACCTAGTTTTAAATAATCAATATTTATTAGCAGTTTACTTGGCTTTTCACCCTGATTTTGAATTTCAGTGAGGTTTTTTAGGAAAATCACCCCCTGTCCTAATACTTTTGCACACTACCGGTAATGTACAAATGTATTAGGACACGGGTGATCTTAAACTTTATATTGATGCCTCATAAAAAATAAAATAGTTCTTGTCCTAATACCTTTGCACACTACTGTAGGCAGAGATACTCGTTCCAACAGTAGCAGCCAAATGTTTTCAGAGTTTTCTTGGCTAGATACCCACGTCTATTGAACAGATGTAGAGGCTCATCCCTTGTTTCTTGTTTAGGAAGTGGTTTCCGGCATTTCTTTTCCAGTCTTTTCACTCTTACATAGCCCCCTACACATCAGTAGCGTTACTGCCTTTCTCGGGATGATACGATTAAAAAAAAAAAGATGTGAATTTCAGTATTTATATATATAGTACTGTGCAAAAGTATTAGGTCATGAACTATTTTAACATTTATAAAGCATATTGACAGAAAATAAACAATTTAATTACAGTAATTTTATTTGATTTACTCAACAAATGCTTTAACAAGAAAACATACTTCTTACAAAATAAGTTTAATATTTAATATAATAGCCTTTTACTTTGACCCCAACCTTCATTCTGTCAGGAATTGACATCACAAGCTTCTTCAATGTATCTCATGGTATCTCCTGCCAAGCAGCTTCTATGTATTATAAAAGTGTGTTTTGCGAAGTAACATTAGATTTTTTTTTATCCCAAATATCCCATAGATGTTCAATAGAATTGAGATCAGAGCTTTGTAGGGGCCAATTCAAATTCCGAAGCCTTCCTTTCTCTTCTTTTTTAGTCAAATAATTTGAATTTCATTGAGGGTTTTTAGGAGAATCACCCTTGTCCTAATACTTTTACACACTACCGGTAATGTACAAATGTATTAGGACACGGGTGATTTTTAAACTTTATTTTGATGCCTCATAAAAAATAAAATAGTTCTTGTCCTAATACCTTTGCACATTACTGTAGGTAGAGACACTCGTTCCAACAGTAGCAGCCAATTGTTTTCAGAGTTTTCTTGGCGAGATGTGATAAATGATTTTCAACTTTTGAGCCGCTTTATGTCTTAGAAACACGCCTTCTGCCGTCCGTAAATAAAAACCAGCAAATCACCTTAACTTCCTCCCTGTCCGACGAGAAATAGACTTCCCCTAACCCCGGCCCACGCGAAGCAATCATGACACATCTGCCATCCAAGAACGACCCTACCATTCATCGAAGCCGTAATGGGCGTCGGCTGGAGAAACAGCTGGGGTGTGGCGAAGAGTGAAGGCCGCACTGGTCATTACATAAAGCTTGAATTTCCACCTCCCGACAATTCTAGTCAATGTCCAGATCGAATTTATAGCTCAGTCCTGCTTGCCACCTCTAATTACTGAGGGCATTATCAATTACCTATATAGTTACTTTTGATTTCACTTCAGCATGACTCCATTCCAATCTTTCAAATTGTTTGGCATTTGTTTGGCCCTGTTTTCTTGAACAATGATCGGAGAAGGCGTTTTAATTCTGGAGTCGGCTGGCTGGTAAGTTTTGTCTTATCCTGAAATGGCGGCTTAGCAGGAACATTTAATAGACTTCTACTTATGCTATTTATATTTGGACTATAATCCTGATCGTTATTGTTTTATTGATATCAT
This sequence comes from Ascarosepion bandense, assembly GCA_037127315.1. Classification (NCBI taxonomy): domain Eukaryota; kingdom Metazoa; phylum Mollusca; class Cephalopoda; order Sepiida; family Sepiidae; genus Ascarosepion; species Ascarosepion bandense. Next base: position 2,295,711 of record JBBBDQ010000983.1, read on the forward strand.
TAGATACGATTCTCTAGAAATTTCTACTATTGCAAGGTAAGTTGGCACCTACTTTGACATTAAGTCAATCAGTCAGTTTATTGCCATATGTGATACACGCTTTCGATCCATGACTAAAGATTTTCCCGCATTAGGTTGCCAGTTTTTTTTGCTGTAGACTGGTTGACAACCAAGGCTACAGAAGTTAACCATTTCTGCTATTAAATTCTTTTATCCAGACCACCCAGTTAAGTACCATGCGTGAAACACGTTTGGGCGATCAAGTCTCTTTTAATTCATGACTGACTAAGCTGAAGATTTTCCTGAAGTAGATTAAAAATTCTTTCTGTGATAGACTGGTTGACAACCAAGGCTATAGAACCTAATGTTTTCTGCTATTCAGATCTTTTATCCAGACCACCCAGTTAAGTACCATGCGTGAAACACGTTTGAGCGATCATGTCTCTTTTAATTCATGACTGACTAGGCTGAAGATTTTCCTGAAGTAGATTGAAAATTCTTTATGTGGTAGACTGGTTGACAACCAAGGCTACAGAACCTAATCTGTTCTGCTATTCAATTCTTTTCTCTAGACCACACAGTTAGGTACCATGCCTGAAACACGTTTGGGCGATCATGTCTCTTTTAATTCATGACTGACTAGGCTGAAGATTTTCCTGAAGTAGATTGAAAATTATTTCTGTGGTAGACTGGTTGACAACCAAGGCTATAGAACCTAATGTTTTCTGCTATTTAAATTCTTTTATCCAGACCACCCAGATAAGTACCATGCGTGAAACACGTTTGGGTGATCATGTCTCTTTTAATTCATGACTGACTAGACTGAAGATTTTCCTGAAGTAGGTTGAACTTTTTTTCTGTAGCAACCAAGGCTGCAGAAGCTAATCTCTTCCGCTATTCAGTTCTTTTATTCAGACCAGTCAATTAGGTGCCATGCATAAAACACGTTTGGGCGATCATGTCTCTTTCGATTCATGACTGACGAGGTTGAAGGTTTTTCTCGCAGTAGTTTGAAATTTCCTTCTGTGATATACTTGTTAACTAGCAAAGCTTAAGAATCCAAACTTTTCTGCTATCCAATTCATTTATCCAGATCAGTCAGTTAAGTTCTATGTGTGATACACAGTTGGGCGATCATGTTCCTTGTGATTCATGACGGAATAGGCAGATTATTTTCCCGTATAAGGTTGTCATATTGTTCTGCGGTAAGTCAAGATTACGCATTGAAATCGATAGCCACAACCATATCTGTTCGCTTTTCCTGACGCTCAACCTATGTGCCCACCAAGGAAGTCAGGATGTGCGTTGTGGTGCAATGGATATCAACTTGAAATGAGAGCCGAGTTCGAATCCCAGTTGAATTCGTTGCATTCACTTACGCGCAAACAGCCTTAGAAAAGTTATTTATCCGTTTCTTCTTCTTCTTCCAGTTATGGGTTAAATAGCAGAACATATTGCGCTCTACAGTCTTAGTTGGCAACCAGTCTACAACAGAAAGTAATCTTCTGCGAGAAAATCTTTTGCTCGGTCAGTCATGTCTCGAAAGAAACATGATCGCCCATGCGTGGATCACGTACGACACTGAACTGATTGATATAATCGTTTATGCACAAAACCCTTTGGGAAAGTGTTGTGGGGCGTTACCCACTTAACTATGTATTCTTCCTACCAGTATATTAACTGAGAGTTAATCACTCTCGTGGCTTCAGTTCAGCTCAGCACAGTCTGTCTCTCTGTCAGTCACTAGTAAGTCAAGCTTATATTTACTCTTTTATCTTGTATTTATTTTTGACTTAATATATGTTATTAACATTACAACCTTGTTTCAGGTTATCATTTCGTGGTCCCATATCCAGTCCACATCAGAAACGCAATGGTCTCTTCTTGTTGTGCTCTTGCTATTCATCTCGAGATTCTTGACAAAATCCAAAGCAGTATCTGAAAAATCCAGAACAAGCATCTCGAATTCAGTCACTTTCTCACTTTTCTTTTTCTCTTCCAGAAGCTGATTAAAGTATTAAGAACAAGAAAATTCCGCTGGAAACAAAGAAGAGTGTACTGGACTGTTATGCGATGTCTGTCCTTCAACATGGCAGTGAATGCTGAACGATATCATCAAAGATAAAGGGAAGACTTGAAGCAACCGAAATTTGGTTCTACTGGTGGTTGGTGAGGATGCCATGGACGTAACATTCGAGCAACGATGATGTTTTGAAGAAGATGGACACAAGAAGGAAACTGATACATAATATTAGGAAAAGACAGCTGAAGTTTTTGGGACACCTAATGACTGGAATTCGAACTCGGCTCCCCGAGAAATCGGGGAGCCGAGTTCGAATTCCAGTTGAATCCATTGTATTCACTTACGCGTAAATACCCTTGGGAAAGGTGTTAATCCGTCTCTTCCTTCCAGTTATGGGTTAAATAGCAGGACAGATTGGGTTCTATAGCTTTGGTCGGCAACCAGTCTACCGCAGAAAGCAATGGCAACCTAGTGCGGGATAATCTTCTGCCCAGTCAGTCATGTCTCTTTCGAGACATGATCTCCCAAGCATGTATCATGTATGGCACTTAAATGACTGACTGAATATAATAGTTGGAATAATGATTAAGGCTTATATTGGTTATAAAGTGGGGATCAGTTTATTACTTCATAACAATAGGAAACCGATCCCCCACTAATTACTACATAATAATATAATAGATTTCTTTTCCCTTTAACTATGAGCCAAATGACAGGACATATTGGGTTTTTTCGCCTTGCCGGCAACCAGTCTACCGCAGAAAGCAATGGCAACCTACTGCGGGATAATCTTCTGCCCAGTCAGTCATGTCTCTTTCGAGACATGATCGCCCAAGCGTGTATCACGTATGGCACTTAACTGACTGAATGAGGAAGGAAGACTAGAAGAATCTGATGCTCACGACCGACAGAGAGGAAGAGAGACTTGGGAAAGCAACGCATGACATACTTGATAGACTTGAGCAGATGGATGTTGGAGAGAGAATTGATTGGGATAAAAGGAGAAGGGGTATTAAGAGCGACAAGGAGTAGGGAGATGTGGAAGGCTATGATTGCTAACGTTCTGAAGGTACTCGGGACGCAGAAAAAGAAAATCTGTTTTTTAGTTTTTAGTGTAAACCGGATCGGCGTTACTCTTGAAAACCTGACTAATATTTATCTTTTAAATAATTCATCGTGACTTTCTATTCTTCAATATATTTTGGATAATGGATAAACTATCAGGTGTTTGTGGATGTGCTATGTGGTGCAGTGGATATCGACTCGGAACGACAAATCGGGGAGCCGAGTTCGAGTTCCAGTTGAATTATTTGCATTCACTTACGCACAAATACGCTTGGGAAAGGTATCCAGTTATGGGTTAAATAATAGGAGAGACTAGGTTCTATAGCCTTGGCTGGCAACCAGTTTATCGCATAAAGCAATGGCAAACTACTGCGGGATAATCTTTTGCCCAGTCAGTCATGTCTCTTTCGAGACATGATCACCAAAGCATGTATAACGTATGACACTTAACTGACTATATTCACTAGCCTTCCCACGCAAGGCTGGATGTGACACATGGTCATTTTAAAGTGGGTATTCCCGGCCATATAGCCGGGCCAAAAATATGTCTGTCTATTTTTCCCCAGTCGTGATTCTACCCTTCGGCGGAACCACGACTGGGTTATTGCTCTCTGCTCGGAAGCAGAGAGCGCCCTATACCGAAGGCAGAGTACTGACTGACTGAATATAATAGCTTGAAATATGATTACGGCTTCTACTAGGCATAAAGAAGGGGATCGGTTTTATATTGTTGTGAAGTAATAAACTGATACCCCACTAAATAATACTTATTAATATATCACTTGCCCCTCTACCTATGAGTCAAATAATAGGACAGATTGGGTTCTATAGCATTGGCTGGCAATCAGTCTACTGCAGAAAGCAATGGCTGCCTACTGCGGGATAATCTTCTGCCCAGTCACTCATGTATCACGTATGTCACTTAACTGGCTGATCAGGTGTTCATGTGTTTATACATTAACCAATCCAAGTAAATCTCACCGATCTATTTTCGTTGTACTTACCCTGTGTGATTCAACTATCTAGAATTCTCCAAGGAATTTCCCAGGGTTACTAACTATTAATTACAATCAGAGGCCAAAGCGAGATATTCAGATGCACTGCTTTGCATATTTGCTAGCAAAGTGAATTGCACTCGAGATGAGATGGTCAATAAAGTCGGCACAGTGCGGAAATCTTATTCCACCTGCACTTTGCAAACTTGCTAAAAAGCATATCTCATTCTTCCTACGAACTCAGTTCCCTGTCCTCCATTGATTTCTATAACACCACCGTTCGAAAGTTAGAAAAAAAGAAAAGAAAAAAAAGACCCCCCCCCCCCAAAAAAAAAAACAATAGAAAACTCTCTACTTATATCTTAGATTATAAGAGATCTTTGTTTAAAAATATTAAGTATTTTGTTGGTGGATTTTTGTTCTTAGTGTTATTGTTATTGTTAATGTTAGTGTTGAAAGCGTCAGAAATACACAAAGGCATCTCTAGGGGTTTATGTCTGCAAATGAAATCTTTAGAGGAAATGAAATAATAATAATAATAATAATAATAATAATAATAATAATAATAATAATAATGTGAGAAAGATGTGTTCACCTGCAACAGAAATCTTTAGAGAAAAAAAATAATAACAACAAGACTACCAAAAACAACAACAAAAACAACAACAACAACAACAACATAATAATAATAATAATAATAATAATAATAATAATAATAATAATAATAATTACAGGACAAAAGAAGAAAAAAGATAAGAACGAGAACAAATAAAAAATGAATGAAGAAAATGGAGTAGTTGCAATAGTAGTAGTAGTAGCAGTATAGATTAGGAAGAAGGATGACATGTTGATGATGATGTCGATGATGATGAAAAAATTTAATAAGTGCATGAAAGAAAGAAAGAAAGACGAAGTATGTAATAAAAACAATAAATTCGAAGATAGTATGTATAAAGAATAAGAAAATAAAGAACAAGACGAAGAATAAGCGAATAGGAAGATGATGATGATGAACAAAAAGGCAATAAGAAGAACAATTTAGTAAGAAAGATAAAGAAATAAATACAGACAGAAAGAAAGAAAAAGAAAGAAAGAAATCAGAATAAAAAGTTTAATTCTGGTCACAGTAGAAAGATAAAATAACCAGTAGATGAATAATAATAATAATAATAATAATAATAATAATAATAATAATAATAATAAGAAGAAGAAGAAGAAGAAGAAGAAGAAAAGTAAGATGAGGAAAAAGACGATAAGAAAAGGAAGAAAATCGTAAGAAAGTAATACTACTGTTACTGCTACTAGTATTTACAATAATAATAATAATAATAATAATAATAATAATAAGTTATGTACGCCCCCCACACTAAGGAGAACTTTGTCTATGTAACGCTAGGGATGATAGGGGAGATAGAAAAACCATGAAATGGAGCCATAACGACACACCACGACCTGCCTTAGGCCTTCCCGCAACTTGGTAGGTAGTGCGACCATAGCAGAAACCGAAATGTGATGAAAAATGACAACATAATAATAATAATAATGATAATAATAATAATAATAATAATAATAATAATAATGAAAGAAGAAGAAGAAGAAGAAAGGGAAGCTGAAGAAAAAGACGATCATGGCAATAAAAAATCGTAAGAAAGCAATACTACTAATATTACTACTACTTATAGTAATAATAATAATAATAATAAGAAGAAGAAGAAGAAGAAGAACATCTTAAGGTGCAGTATGACTAATAAAAATAATGATAAGAAGAAGAAAAATTATAAAAAGGAGAAAAAGAAGAATGAAGAACAATCGCAACAACAACAACAACAACAACAACAACAATAATACAAGTAAAAAGAAGAACCTAAGTACTGAACACAACTGGAAAGAAAATTAATATTACAGACAAAATAAGCTTTGAATAGACATATGAATATATAGCCACGTATATATTTTTAATAAAGTCCACAGTTAGTCCACAGATTTTTTAAAAAGGTGGGCGGGGAGGGATTCACAAAGGGGAAAAATAATGAGAAAGTGAAAATTTGTTAAATATAAAAATACAAACAAAAGAAAGACAGTGAGGTATCAATAGATACAAGTGTGCGTGGATAGACACTTATAAATATATATATATATATATATATATATATATATATATATGAGTGTGTGTGCGCAATATATATATATATATATATATATATATATTGTCATCCGCAGACAGATCTGTTTCGCCGTATCACAGCTCATCAGTACGGTTAGACTCCGATTGCTTTTTTACCCAGGATTGAAACCCGACCGAAATGGCGTCATTCGGCGACTCTACCCCTGGGATATGGGTGTTCGGTGGAAGTAGGCAGACTTTTTAGCGCATATCATTATACGCGCCCAATAGCAAAGAGCGCTCTAATTCATTTCACTGAATGAGCGATGCGTACATGCCAGAGTAGCTACTGTTTATCAAAGTCTACTATTTTTTCCAGAGTGCTCAATCAGGGTGTGAGAGCGTAAATGTGTGTGTGTGTGTTAAACAGTTATTTACGTGATATATTCCATCAGCAGGGTAAGTTCATATTCCGTCCGAGGTGGTTGATTTCACTTTCCGTGAACATCTTCGCAAATATATTGGTGGATTATTTAGTTTTTAGGGCTAATCAACTCTGGTGGGGTGGGTTATTTAAAACCAGGTGGTATTTTCAGATTGTAAGAAGATTTTGGAGGCAATAATCGTTTTAGTGATTGAAGTCTTACTAATTAACCCATAGCTGGGAGGAAAAGTAGATTCATAAATTTCCCATTGGGGCGTAAGTGAATATGACGACCCCAACAGAAATTAGAACTCAGCTCGCCAATTAAAAAATTCCCAGTCATTTTCTATTATGTTACACCACATGCACGCCCGAGATCGGGGTAATATGATTGTTTTCGAAATTGAAGGAAATATCTGTTAGGGCCAGGTGGAAAGACACGGAAAGAACAAGGTAGGTTAAACCAGTGTATTGGAATAATAGAACATATATACAAAATAAGAGTGTTATTAGTCAGCAGATAGATGTGTCCGTCCGAACTGTCAAGTTACGTTGCGTCTAGACTGCCAACCAGGAAGTCTGGCTTGTTAGTATTTATAAAGGAGGAAGAGTTCATACCAATGTAGATATGGCACCATAACAGTAATATTCTTGGCAAAAAACGCAAAGGCCGTGGTCAACGATAGATTTTTAGTGATGTGTTAAGAAGATTACACCCTACATACTTTTTTCAAGGCACTCCTATAAACAACGCAGGCGAACGAGTTGAAGGTACATTCGAGTCAATAATTTTCTCCTTACATACTCGAACGCCGTTACTATAGCAACAGTCCCAGTAGTTTTTTTTTATCTGAAATCTTACAGACACACACACACACACACACACACACACACACACACATATATATATATATATATATATATATATATAGAAGCAAGTCTAGCCACACTGATGAGCTGTGATACAGCGAAACAGGCTTGTATGTGGATGACTAATATATATATATATATGTATATATATATATATATTTATTATAAATTATGTTTTAGTACAAGTACATTATTTTTTAATATATGTCCTCTAGACAGGACATATATTAAAAAATAATGTACATGTTCTAAAACATAATTTATAATAAATATTCACAGCTCTATACATCATATATCGAGCACTGTTTTAAATTATTGTTTTTGGACTGAAAAAAATTCTTTCTTCGTTCTGTACCCACTCGTATATATATTGGGGGGGTGTATACATATATACACTACTGGCCATAATTATTAAGTCACCCCAGTGTTTTAAAAAAATAATTTATTTTAGGCATTTTTATAGTATTTATTGCCAAATGAATAATTGTATATGAAAAGAGAATGGTTCTTTGTTATTACTGCACAATAATATGTGCATCAAATGAATTTATAAACATGTAATAATTACCATCTCTTCAAAGAAAAATGAAAAAAATTAGGCTGATTCGGACGAGTTCATCTTTGTTTCCTTGCCTTGTAAAACATTGCAAAGTATTAATAACAAAAACAAAAACAAATTATATTTTCATTTAGAATTATCTACTTGGCAATGAATACTTAAAATAGTATGAGATACAGCATTTCTTTTAAAAAAATTGGGGTGGGGCCAATATTTTGGGCGGGGGTTTACATTAATATTGATAATATATATATAGGGTGACCCAAAAGATGTATACATCTTTTAGCATCTGATAACACAAATGTTTGATTTTTCTTTGCAGATTAAACCAATCGATCCAAATGATGGCAGCCAGGCTAAACTTGGAAGAAAGAAAAAACATTCTAAAATGCCACTGGAAGCATGAAAACGCAGTTGAAGTGCAAAGATAATTTAGTAGGATGTTTCAAAAAGAACAACCAACACGAGTTACCATCACTCGAATTAGAGTGAATCTGATGGAACTGTTCATATACGTGGTCTTCCAAAAAGCATTCCGGAAGACCACGTATATCGACAAGACCTACAAAGGGAGAAAGAGTACTAGAAACTTTTCAGCGAAGTCCAAGAAAGTCTGTGCGGCAAGCCAGTCGTTAGGTAGGAACTTCAAAGTCATCTGTCCATCGCACCATGAAACGTTAGTGGCTGTGTCTGGATTAGAACGGTCATCGGTTTAAACGATAGACTGATGTTTGTAACTCCTTTTACATGTTGAAAATTAAACAAATAATAATAAAAACCTGGTTTACAATTATTTAAAGTGGGTATACATCTTTTTGGGACACCCTGTAGATTGATAATATATATATATATATATATATATATATATATATATATATTAGATATTTGGCAGCAATCTCTCTTTTATGAAGGTTACATTAAAAATGAAATATGCTACTATTATGTTTATTTTATTTATTTAAATTTTTCATGTGATCGTATGATTTCTTTGTTTTCACGACATAAATTTTGTAAAAATGTTCAAATTTATTTTTATTTTTCTATCCGAGCGCTTTCAGCTATACTTTTAGCCATTATCGAGGATGGATTTTAATTTACGTGTAACAGAATATATGTAGTGTTATCCATGTTTGTAGAGCAGTATGTATGTTTTATGTACCGAACACGGTCAGCACATTGTTAACTTGTTCGTAGTTAATATTATTCAGTGTTGGGTTTTTCTTTTTTATTAATAATACCTCCATTATTTCTAGTCTTCTTTTTTTTTTTTTTTTTTTTTGCATGTAAATGATGCTATGATATTTGTGTTATCAACAAGTATGTTGCGGATAGGGTTTGTTAGGTCTCCGTGTGTGTTTAAATGACATCGAAACATCATCTAAAAATAAGCAATTGCCCACGACTTAAACAAAAAAATTAATTAATCTGTGGCGGATAGGAAATTAAGAATTAAAATGAACTTTCTTCATCACTTTTACAAAAATTCACAATGACGTGTTTACAGATAATGTCTAAACTGGATTTCGCGAGTAGATGTTAAGTTGGTTTTCTGACCAATGGGAGCAATTTCCAAGACTAAAAAGGACTTAGCGATCCAGTAGGAAAATTTTAGATCACTATATAAATGACTACGATCAGCGTCAGTCACTCAGAGACGCAGGCAGGAAAGACGACAAGCTAAAATGTGACAAGGCAGAAATTTCAAGTCGACCTGGACATAAGGTCGCGTCGCACATCGTTCTCTTTCTCCTTCTTTCTCGTGTGCTGATTCCTTTTACTTCTTCTCCGTCAAAAGATATTCCTAACAAACAAACAAACGCTCATACGCACATTCGCATGAACTCTTTCCAACAAATTACTACTACAATCACATTTCTTTAACTCTTGATACCCTTTAACTCATTACTTGTTTCTCATTGAAAATTAACTACTACCTATTCTTGTTATTGTCTACGGCTATATCGTGTTGAATACACCGGTTCCCGTCCGATCACCGAAGTTAAGCAACCTCGAGCCTGGTCAGTAGTTAAGTAGGTGACCATTTAGGAATACCAGGTGTGTAAACGTAAGGACCAAGCATAGTCCACCGGTCTTCCAGGTTTTAGGGTTGGGTACAGGGCTAACAACACTGCCCCTTAAAAAACAGTTAAGGAAACAGCAACAAAAAGTTGCTGCCCTATGCAACATCTGGGTGTGATGGATAAATGATGATGATGATTCTTGTTATTATTTTCTTTTAATAAATTTCTATTTTAACAGGAAAAATATATAATTTATTCTTTCACTATTCCACACTATTCCATACAAATTCATACAATGCTATCAACCTGTTATCAACCTTCTGATAATTCTGGATAAAACTTGTATACTATGGGGAGTTCGGTTATGTATGACACAAGGCCGAATTACTAAAACATTAATCATCTCCCTATTGCTTCTCATTGAACTTTTAACTACTACCTATTCTTGTTATTCTATTCTTTAAATAAACTTCTATTTGAACAAGAAAAATGTATGATTCATTCTTCCATAATTCATCCACAAATATACACATTCCAACCAAACTTCTGATGAAAACATTCTAATAATTCTGTATAAATCCTGTAAGCTGTAGGGAGTTCGGTTAAGTTTGACACAAAGCCGAATCAAAAAAACATTAACCAGCTCCCTCGGAAAGAGAAATCGGTGAGCCGAGTTCGAATTCCAGTTGAATACCCTCGTTCAGCGTCGGCCAGTCAGTCAGATGGGAGCAGCAAGAGACACAACTAAAATGTAGGGGGAGAAACTTCGACCACGTCGCACATCATCCTCTTTCTCCTTCTTTATCGTGTGCTGATTCATTTTACATCTTCTTCTCCATCCAAAGTCATTCCTACCTACCAAACGCTTATACATACGTACACATAAACACTTTCCAACAAATTACTACTACGAACATTTCTTCAACTCTTGATACCCTTAACTCATTCTTTGTTTCTCATGTTTCTCATTGAACTTTTAACTACTACCTATTCTTGTTATTCTTTTCTTTTAATAGATTTCTATTTCAACAGGAAAATTGTACATTTTATTCTTTCACTATTCCATACAAATTCATACAATGCTATCAACCTGTTATCAACCTTCTGATAATTCTGGATAAAACTTGTAAGCTGTAGGGAGTTCGGTTATGTATGACACAAGGCCGAATTAATAAGCATTAACAATCTCCCTACAGCTACGAATCATTTATTATACAAAATTTAAAACAGCTTGCCTCACCACCAAAAATAACTTTTCACTCGCAAGATCCAAACTTCATCGAACCAATATTATTTACGAATGTACATGACCTTGTCCGTTGTGGTGCAATGCATATCGGCTCGGAAGGAGAAATCGGGTGAGCCGAGTTCGAATTCCAGCTGAATTCATTGTATTCACTTACGCGCAAATAGCCTTGAGAAAGGTATTAATCCGTCTATTCCTTCCAGTTATGGGTTAAATAACAGGACAGATTGGGTTCTGTTGCCTTGGTCGGCAACCAGTCTACCGCAGAAAACAATGGCAACCTACTGCGGGATAATATTCTGCCCAGTCAGTCATGCCTCTTTCGAGACATGATCTCCCAAGCGTGTATCAAGTATGGCACTTAACTGACTGACATGACCTTTGAAGAACTGATCAACCCAATTTTGATCAACCCAATTTTGTAAATAATTATAGCAGCCATACAACTACGAGACTAACTCGAAGAGTCACACTGCATCTCTCAAAATAGAGCTCAATTCAATCTCATGTAATTTAATGTCTAATAAATGAACTGAGTAAATGTTATTTGTTTTATTACGTAACAATTCTATATTCATTATAGTTTGAGAAATTAATTAATTTATTAATATATTTTAAATAATAGAATGTTTTAAATTTAACTGTTTTATTTTATATTTTGTGTGTATGTATGTATGTGTGTGTGTGTGTGCATTTATGTATGCACGTGTAAAAGCTTTCTTATTTATTTTCCAAGTTTGTCAGTTCTTCAATATGGCAGTGAATGCTGGACAATATAATCAAAGATGAAGGAAAAACTCAAAGCAACTGAAATGTGGTTCTACAGAAGGATGCTGCAAATATCATGGATCGAGCAATGATGAGGTCTTAGAAATGATAGAAACAATAAGAAAATTAATACTGAGCACCAGGAAGAGACATCTGAAGTTCCTGAGACATGCAATGAGGAGAGAAGGCTTGGAGAACCTGATACTAACAGGTTAGATAGAGGGGAAAAAAGACAGAGGAATGCAACGGATAACATATTTGAAGGACCTAATCAGGTGGATGATCGAACGAGGATTTCATGGTGTAACAGGAGAAGGCGTGCTAAGAGCCAGCAGGGATAGGGAGACGCCATGATAGCCTACGACCTGAAGGGACAGGGCACATAGAAGAAGAAGAACCACAAAATGAAAATTATCCATGCTAATATTCGATCTCCGATCTGATATGGATGCGAAGATTTTAACCACTTTATCATTTGTCCAATAATCTAAAAGTCTTCTAATATCGCGTCATGATTCTCTTTCTCTGTTCCATTTTTATGTCTGGACGAAAAATTTTAATTAATTTTTTTCTTTCTTAATTCCTTTTTTTAACTTCCTGTGTAAGGTTATATTTTTTGGCTCCTTCCGGTATGTAAATTTTGTACCATATTTGAATAATTTATTTTTTTTTTTGAACGTTGCTGATGAAACGCAAATTTTCTCAAAGAAATAGCTATTCAACGGAATGTAAATTTCGGAATTTATATATATATATATAGTACTGTGCAAAACATTAGGACAATAAGTACTTTATTTTTTATAAGGCATATTGACAGAAAATAAACAATTTAATTACAGTAATTTTATTTGATTTATTAAACAAATACTTTAACAAGAAAAATTACTTCTTACAAAATAAATTTAATATTTAATATAATAGCCTTTTGCTTTGATCCCAAACTTCATTCTGTTAGGCATTGATATCACAAGCTTCTTCAATGTATCTAATGGTAGCTCCTACCAAGCAGCTTCTATGTATTTTCAAAGTGTGTTTTGCGAAGTAACATTAGATTTATCAATTTTTTTTTTTATCCCAAATATCCCATAAATATTCAATAGAATTGAGATCAGGGCATTGTAGGGGCCAATTCAAATTCCGAAGCCTTCCTTCATCTTCCTTTTTTGTCAAATAATTTGAATTTCATTGAGGTTTTTAGGAGAATCACCCGTGTCCTAATACTTTTGCACACTACTTGTAGCGTGCAAAAGTGTTAGGACAAGGGTGGTTTTAAACTTTAATTTAATGTCTCATAAAAGTTAAAACAGTTCTTGTCCTAATACTTTTACACAGTACTGTATATATCTATATATCTATAAATATATTCTGTTCGAGCTGGTTGATTTAAATTTGGAAGCTTCTTCGGAAATATAATGACCGATTGATTTATTCGTTGTAACTGCTTAACAACCTTGTGGAGATTATTTTAAGCTAGACAGTATTTTTAAAATGTAAGAAATTTTTGAAGCAATAATAGTTTCAGTGATGAGGGTCAAAATTCTCCACATTAATCCTATCAACGCTCTATCTCTATAGTGATATCGAGCACATTACAACAAAAACCTGACTAGCAAAATATCTTTTTATCAATAATCAACGATATTGGTACTAAGCAGTATCACAACTCAACACTATATATATAAAATTATAATGATCGATAATACAACTATTTTTCACCAAGAAAACAACAAAATCAAACTACAGATTCTCGAGGCATTATTCATTAAAGCACTTAAACCGTCAATCCATAGAATCATCTATGAATACCGTAATCTATATATATATATATATAAGGCAATCTGTGAGTCTGTGTGTGGCTGTAATCTATGTACGCCTACATTTTTTAAGCTACCCCATTCAAATTTTCTAGGGACATATCTCTACAGGGAAGCCAGGTCGACACATATTTTTGAGTTTAAATTTAGCAATTTTCCCTTTCGCACTTTTTGGCCAATGGAACTGATTGTTTACATTCGCTCCGTAAAGCATCTAAGATCGAAGATAGTTGCTGAATTACGTCACAGAAATAATATCACACGTGTCAAACGCGACTAAAATATTTTTTTATAAAAAAAAGATGAGCCTTTATATTTAATTTTTATTACGACGTTTTAAAAACTCATTTGGTCAACAAAAAAATATGAATATTTTTCTCGTAATTTTGAAACAAAAGAAAAAAAAGTGTGCCAATGTTTAATTTTATTATTTAAGTCTTTTTTTTTCATATTTCATATTTCATATTTCAGAAAATAAAGTTAAAAAAATAAAGCTTGAACAAAATAAATAATTTTTATTTTTATGTTAAATTCATTTAGTCAACAAAAAATGTAAATAATTTCCCTCGTAATTTTGAAACAAAAACAAACGCAATGTTGTTTACAATGTCACATTAATTTTTTTAGGATTTTTTTTATTTTTTTAAGATTTCATATTTCATACTTCAGAAAATAAAATTTAAAAAAATGAAGCTTGAACAAAATAAATAATTATTATTTTTATGTTAAATTCATTTAATCAACAAAAAATGTAAATATTTTCCCCTGTAATTTTGAAACAAAAACAAACGCAATGTTGATTACAATACGTGCGGCACGCGAAGCAGAAACACTGGAAGAGCGACATTTCCGACGTGTCGTGATACAACTGCGACACGTAAAATGTTCTACTAAAATGTTCTTAGTTGCACGGGCAACGCCGGGTTATGATGCTCGTAATGTTCTAAAATGTTTGTAAAAAACTGTTTTCTCATGCTTTAACACGTGCATGACCATGACATTACAATATATAAAAAAAATCCATTTCAGATAATGTTCACGTTCTAATGAACGCTGGTAATTGGTCAACCGTTATATTTGAAGCAGAAAAAAATGTAGTTTTCCGGTTACATTTGTTACCATAACGCACACCCCTGAGATGATCTTGGAAAAAGGTTGAAAGTAGTTGGGTACCTTGAGAAATGAATAAAAATAACATCTGTCAATGTTACACCTCATTTCTGACATCTTTTGATTGTAATACGCGTATGATTATCCGTGAGTATGAACGGATTTTATTAAAAATAAGCAAACATAATGTTTGCAATTTATTTAATCTAACACACACACACACACACACACACATACACACACACACACACACACACATATATATATAGCGTAATAACTCGTTTACAAATGGAAAATATTCAAAAGTTCTACAAAATAACTGTATTGAACACTTTTTAAAACAAAGTGCACTAGTCTAACCTTATTACGACCAGAAACAAAGTAATTAAACGATTAATATATATATATATATATATTGCTCATTCAGTAATAAATTAGAGAACTCTGGCTATTGGGTGTATATAATGATAATATACACGCTAAAAAGTCTGCCTTCTTCTACCGAGCACCCATAGCTCAGAGGTAGAATCGCCGACTGTCGCCAATTCGGTCGGGTTTCCTGGGTTAAAAGCAATCAGAGTCTAATCGTACTGATGAGCTGTGATACAGCGAAACAGATCTGTCTGCGGATGACTATATATATATATATATGGACAAAAACATGTGGAGAAAACATTTGAAATTGTTTCACGTGTCGAAATTCGTATTATACACTATGTTAGAAATGGCATTAATAGAGTGAAATTTAGAGAGATTCGAAAATTCTGAATATTGACTATCAGATGTAAAACTGTACATTTTAAACTCTAATGTTGCTTATTCTAGCAGTTACTGGTTTCAGCCCAAGGAAACCTTTCTCTGAGTTTATTTAGTGAATTTTTTAAAAAAGTATTTGCAGATTTGTATAAATTTTTAATTTTCATTTTCTTTTTAATTTTTTAATTTTTTTTTTTTTTCGATTTTTAGTTTTATCAAAGAATCTTTCAAAGTGGACCGTTGGGAACTTCAGCGAAAAACCAGAAATACCATTTTATAGAAGCAACTTTTGTTCACACTGACGTTGGCGCGCGTACACACACACACACACACACACACACACACACACACACACACACACACACACACACACACACACATATGCGTGTGCGTCACACATTATTAAACACACGTGAGGACAAGTAGAACACACACACAAGTAAATAGCGTAACTCATGATACACACTTAGGAAAAAAATACTGACTTGCGGTCGTGAACATACACACGCATTTGCGTACGCACATGCATGCACGTACGCTCACACGCACGCACACAAGCACATTATTAGGGGCAAATACACTACGCCCAAAACACGCACTGATGCTAACTGAAGCATACACACAGAGGAAAAAATACTGATTCGTTCCACACACAAAAACACACATACAAGCGCGATCTTACGCATACGCGTACACACAAACGCATAATACTTCAACGATATATATATATATATATATAAAGTTAGCACTCATTTCCCTAAAGATAAATAGACGCTAAAATCCAGTTTCAGAAATACTCAGAAATACGTACTAACGCAGCACAAACCGTTAATCCTACAGAAAAAAAAACAAACACAAAAAAACAAACAAAAAAAAAACAAAAAAACTCGCGTATGTAAATTCAGTTATACATATATAGACATGCATGTTTGAAAAATAATATGCGAAGAAAAAATAGAGAGATGATGAAACAAAATGAGAAATCTTTTATACGACGCGTTGCGCCGACATCTAACGGTTTTGTTTCTTTAGGTTTGAATGAAAGAGAATTCTGTGTGTAAGGAGAATGCGTTAAAATATTTGAAGATAATAGGAGTATAAGAAAATGAGATGCAATTAAAAAAAAAGATTAAAAAAAGAGGAATAATAAATTAAACTCCCCTTACCATATCCGACGATCTGAAACGATTTTTTCTTATACATATATATATATATATATATATATATGTGTGTGTGTGTGTGTGTGTGTGTGTGTGTGTGTGTGTGTGTGCATGTATACATATGTGTGTGTTTGTAATATGCACCTGGTGATTGTGGAGTGCTTAAAACTCCTAGTCGTACCATTGACGTAGGATAACATGTATATTCATTAATGCACAAACAAAAAGGCTCTGTTCATACTACACTGAACACTATTTTATTAAAACACCTGAATAATGTTTTTATTTTATCTATGTGTGCATACCCATATGTGCATTTATTAATGCACACAGACACATACACTCACACAGACACACACACACACGCTCATATATATATATATATATATATATATATATATATATATATATATATATATATATATATTTTAAATCAACATTAGAACATGTATAAACTAAAATCTACTACCAAATTGAACATTTTGTTTACATTGAAAGAATAAAGTAGTTAATTTTTTAATTTTTTTTTAAATAACGTATATTACCATCATTATTAACTACCTGATGAGACATTGTTCTTTCAATGTCGAAACAAAATGTACAATTTTGTAGTAGATTGTACTTTGTACAGGTTCTAAAGTAAAATTTATAATAAATATTTATTGATCTATATTTATATTGAGCACTATTTTTTAATGTCTTGAAAGTTGCAAATATTTTCTTCGTTCCTTATTCATTTATATATATATATTAAATAAAAAATATATTTATTAAATAAAATTTATATATATATATATATATATATATATATATATAT
This sequence comes from Ascarosepion bandense, assembly GCA_037127315.1. Lineage (NCBI taxonomy): Eukaryota > Metazoa > Mollusca > Cephalopoda > Sepiida > Sepiidae > Ascarosepion > Ascarosepion bandense. The sequence goes on from JBBBDQ010000983.1 coordinate 2,313,443, forward strand.
ATATATATTAAGTAAAAAAAAAACGTTGATAAAACCAACAGGCAATTTGTCGAAACCTAAAACTATTAAAACTATTATCCGGATACAGTCTCGAATAAAAACGACGATACTGAAAAATGAAACAGAAAAAAACCTAAGGCAAACTTATCTACTCAGTAAAGTCAACTGAAGATTGCGTTATCGTTGAAATCGGATATATATATATATATATATATATATATATATATATATATATATATATATATTAACATATGCTGTTAAATATAAGAGGCAATGAATGTCTATTATGTTTAATCCTGATTCGTTCTAAATATCATATTTTGGCTTTAATTTCAGGTGAAAATAAAGACAAAAATTTTCCAAAATTTGGATATTTTTTATTATGTTGGTTCTAAGCCTTCGGCTTAAATGAGCCATCTTCAGAGATGTTACAGGGACTTGAACATGAAAACATCCACCATCATCTGTCTGATATTACCTACATTGCTATGTTTTTCTAAGAAATGTTGTTTAATTGGACTCTGATCAGAAAGGTGAGAGAAATGTCTACGAGAGAGTGTGGTTGTAGTAAAACCAATGTATGTATTGTGTTAATTATTAGTACCAGAGATACAATCTCTGGATGGGTATGTAAATTGATAGACTATATTGGTTTTCTGTAGAGAATTTAGTTGTGTGGTTGTAGGATTATTAAAGACTATGAGGTGAATTGTTTTAAATTTTTTATACATATATATATATATATTTGAGTATATATATATATATATATATATATATATATATACTCAAAAACATAATACGTAGAAATGTTAAACCAAAAAATAATATTTTTAAAATAATTATTATTTTTTGGTTTAACATTTCTACGTATTATGTTTTTGAGTATATATATATATATATATATATATATACTCAAATATATATATATTTATTTTTTGGTTTAACATTTCTACGTATTATGTTTTTGAGTATATATATATATATATATATATATATATTATATATATATATATATATATATATATATATATATATATACTCAAAAACATAATACGTAGAAATGTTAAACCAAAAAATAATAATAATCAAATTAAGCTCATCATATATTATAAAAAATATATATATATTATCCTATGGCGATGGCACGACTCGGAGTTTCATGCGTTATCCAATCATCAGGTGCATATTACGAAGTGAACGTTTAAGGAATTTGAATTTAACTTTATTCGATGTTCATGGAGTTAAATTGTTTAAATTTAGAATTTCATTAAGTTGTATCTTAACATTATAAGATTTAGTTTAAAGTGAAGGAGAGGGTACTGTGATTGAGAGCGATTTCTTACGATCATCTGGTCTCTACTAAACCACTGAAGACTCGTGGAAGCAGGGACTTCTTTTCTTTACCAGGAAATCTCGCCTTCTCCCTCGTTAATTTAGTTAGTTCTCAAACCAAAGTAAAGCTCTCAGTGCATCCTGCCTTTTGCTGTTTTTTCTTAAAGGACTTGTGTACGTCATCTAACCTGTCAAATATACTCTCTTTCAAAAATGCTACATATTTCGAACATGTGCAGCTGTTTATGCGACAATATTAATTCGTATTCTTTATTCTAAACCTAAAATGTTAGAAAAAGCATGTGTACGGATGTAAATACTTTGAATTTTACACTTATATGCGTAGAAATTACGTTCCAGTTGTGTGGTATGACCGACGCTGAAATTTAAAGTTCTTTCTGGTCTGTTGTGCATTGTTTTGGATAAATGCACATCCTGAATCTAACTTTTCTACTCACAGCTAGTGGTAAAATAACAATGGAGCCTGGGCTTTCTAGCCTTACTGGCAACCAGTCTGAGGAAATAAAATCACTGAATTCATAACCGTCAAGAAGCAAACACGCAACTACTCCTTTACCTTTCCCAAGAATGATATTTCACAGATAATGATATATATAATCTAAAGTGTGCGATGGGTAAGTTGTCGTTATTTTTCTTGTGAAATTTTGCAAAGTAATAATAACAAAAGAACCATTCTGTTTTCATTTAGAATTATCCACTTGGCAATAAATACTAAAAATAGTATGAAATACATCATTTTTTTTAAACACTGGGGTGACCTAATAATTATGGTCGGTAATGTAAATTTAACTCTTTTTTTTTGTTTCCATCAGCATGGCTGATTTTAACTTCCGGGAGAATGACTCATTGCGCCATCATCAATCTAAGATTTTCTACTGAAATAAAGTGAAAACATTATGTTGAATCAATTGCTAGATGTTTTGAATCAGTTACTAGATATGGTGCTACAAAAGCTGTGCTGTGCTAGACAATGCTTTCATCATGAATCTATCTTACAGTATTTACATTATTCGGACTATTGTCCTTATCTTTGTTGCCATTTTAACGACGTTTAGGTCGTTGTACGCTCCTGCCATCTTCAGGTGCTAGGAATTTTGAACCGAACCCTTTATTACAATCACTGTGGTATATTATCCTCATTCCTTGCGTAAATCTTAGAGACACATGGCTCAGTAGATATAGATGTTGGTTAGGTACTGTGACTTGACCCAAAATGTTGTGAGTTCAATACCAGGCTACAGCAGTGGTGAACAAGTAACTTGCAGGGTTAAAGGGAGATAACTCATGACTTCTAATCAAGGCTTTATGCAAGGAATGAAGATTATATACCCCAGTGATTGTTATAAAGGGTTCGGTTCGCAATTTCCAACGATTTTACATCAGTGTTCAAATCACGGTAAATTTTGTTTTAAAATCTTTCCACTTTCTTAACAGTTGTAGAATGTAAAAACGACCTAAACGATGAAAAAGAAATGAAAGTAAAATGGACGATAAGGTTCTATTAAAGTTATAAAATGAAAGTACTCTGACGTACTCTGAATGAATTGATCTAAAAAATTCGAACAATTTAAAATTAATTTCGGGATTTCAGATATTCTTCCACGAACTATTTCGATAAATATTCCTATCTTTATTGGTTGTAATATAACGTTCCAACTGACATATTATTTATTCTCCTTTTAGAATATTTCATGCGTAATGACATGAAACTTTTTAATTACTTTCATATAGAGTTTAATACTTTTTGTTTACAAATAATTTTTCGGTTGGGATATTATTTTTCCGGCTTCTATTGTTTGAAAATTACAAATGTTACTTTTAATTTTTTTCTATGTTTTTTTTTTGGGGGGGGGGGTATTTTGTGTGTGCATGTGTTTGTCGTTTCCAGAACAAAGTTTTAGCAAGAAGAAGAAGAAGAAGAAGAAGAAAAAGAAGAAGGTAGTATGGGAAAGAGGTAGAAGAAGAAGATATAAACAAGAATGTATAAAAAAGAAGGCATGAAGAAGAAAAAAAGAATTAAAAGGAGAAGAAGAAGGAGGAATACAAAGTATTAAAAAGAGATAGACGATATAACAAAGAATGTATGAAGAAAGAAACTATGAAGAAGAAGAAGAAGAAGAAGAAGAAGAAAAAAAAGTAGCTGAAAGTATAAAGAAAAGGGTGTTATCTAAGAAGATTGTATGAAGATTGAGGAGGTAGGAAGAAGAAAAAAGGGATGAAGATAAAGAAGAAGATGAATGTATGAAGAAGAAAGTATTATGAAAAATAAAACAGGAATGAAAAAGAAGACGAAGGTATGAAAAAGTTATTAAAAAGAAGAAAAAAAAGGAGAAGTAGAAGAAGAAGAAAAAGAAGATGGCATAATGAAAAAGAGAGATGATATAAAGAAGAAAGTATGAAGAAAATAACGTATGAAGAAGAAGAAAAAGTAGAACTAAAAGAAGAAAATATGAAGAAGAAGAACGATGTATGAAGAAAAAGGAGATACAAGAAGAAATGAATGTATGAAAAAGAAGGCATTATGAAAATAAAACGGGGATGAAAAAGAAGACGAAGCTAAGAAAAAGTTATGAAAAAGAAGAAGAAAAAGAAGAAGAAAAGGAAAAGGAGAAGTAGGCTTAATGAAAAGATAGAAATATAAAGAAGAAATTATGAAGAAAAGAAGGTATGAAGAAGAAGGAAAAGAAGAAAAGATGAAGAAGAACGATGTATGAAGAAAAAGTAAATACAAGTATGAAGAAAAAGAAGCTATGAAAAAGTTAAGAAGAAGAAGAGAAAGAATAGAAAAAGTAAAAAACAATGGGAACGAAAATAATATTTAAACAGAAATTAGTGAAAAAATAAAAATAAAAGATTTCATGAAGAAAGCAAAAGAAGAAATTAAGAAAGAAGATGATAAAGAAGGCATGAAGAAGAAGAATAAGGTTTGAAAAAGCAGAATGTATGAAGAAAAAGAATAAGAAGAAAGAAGGGGAATAAATAACTCTGAAGGTGTGAGGAATAAGAATAAAAAAAAAGTATGACGGAGAAGAAAAGGGTACGAAGAAAGAAGAAGACATGACGAAGAAGAATTTGAAAAAGTAGAAAGTGTTAAGTAGTTATGTCGAAGAAGAGGAAGGTATAAAGAAGAAGTTAAAAAAGAAGGTATGAAGAATAAAGAGGTACGAAGAGGACGAAGGCCTGAAGAAAAATAAAAATAAAAACAGATGAAGAAGAAAGTATTAGGAAGAATAAAAAGAGTATGAAGAAGAAAGTATGTAAAAGTTATAAAGAAGAAGAAGATACAGAAGAAGGTATGATAAAAAATTAGAAGATATAAAGAAGAATGTATGAAAAAAGACATGAAGAAGTAAGAAGAAGAAGAAGAAGAAGAGGGAGGTATGAAAAAAAAATTAGATGAAGGTATGAAGAAAAAATGTATGAAGAAGAATTTATGAAAATTAAGTAGGTAGGAAGAAAAATGCACGAAAAAAAGAAAAAAGAATGTATGAAGAAGAAGGTATTAAGAAGAAGAAAGGGTATAGAGAAGAGAAGGTTTGAAGGTGAATCTATGAAGAAGAAAAAAGGAGTTATGTCGAAGAAGAAGAAAAAGAAGTTATGATAAAAAAGTAGAAGGTATGAAAAAAGTATGAAAAAGGTATGAAGAAGAAAAAAAGAGAAGAGGAGGAAGAAGAAGAAAAAAGAGGAAGAAGAAAAAGGAGGTATAAAATGTAGATAAAGGTATGAAGAAAAATTGAATGAAGATTAAAGAGGGTGAAAGAAGAAGAAGGAATGAAGAAAAAGAAGATGAATGTATGAAGAAGAAGGTATTAAGAAGAATAAAAAGGGTATGAAAAAGAAGTAGATATAAAGAAGTTATGAAAAAGAAGATAAAGTAGAGGGAGAGGAAGAAGAATGTATGATAAAGAGGTAGAAGGTATAAAGAAAAATGCATAAGTAAAAGAGGTTATGAAAAAGAAAAAAGAAGAAGAAAGAGGTATGAAGAAAAAGTAGATGAAGTATGGAGAAAAAGAAGTTATGAAGAAGAATTTATGAAAATTAAAGTGGTAGGAAGAAGAATGCATGAAGAAAAAGAAGATGAATGTATGAAGAAGAAGTTATTAGGAAGAATAAAAGAGTAAGGAAAAGAAGAAGGTATGAAAAAGAAGTTATGAATTAGAATAAGAAGAAAAATGAAGAAGTTATGATGTAAGAAGAAGAAGAAGAAGAAGAAGAAGAAGAAGAAGAAGAAGAAGAAGAAGAAGAAGAAGTTATGAAAAGAAGGATAAGACGAAGAAGAATTATGATAGAGGTACAAAAGTTATAAAGAAGAACGTATGAAAAAAGAAGTTATGAAGAAGAAGAAAAAAGTGAGAGAAGAAGAAGAAGAAGAAGAAGAAGAAGAAGAAGAAGAAGAAGAAGAAGAAGAAAGTATAGAAAAAAGTAGATGAAGGTATGAAGAAAAAACATGAAGTATAGTGTAACAGAAGAATCAGTCAGTCAAGTGCCATACGTGATACACGCTTTGGGCGATCATGTCTCGTAAGAGACATGACTGACTGAGCAAAATATTATCCCGCAGTAGGTTGCCATTGCTTTCTGCGGTAGACTGGTTGCCAGCCAAGGCTATAGAACCCAATCTGTCCTATTATTTAACCTATAACTGCAGGAAAGAGACGAATTAATACCTTTCCCAAAGGTATTTGTGCGTAAGTGAATGCAAGGAATTCAACTGGAATTCGAGCTCGTCACCCCGACTTGTCGTTCCGAGTCGATAGCCAATGCACCACAAGGCAGAGAAGAATACAGTTTAAAAAAAAACACCACTGAAAGTAGCATTACGAACAAACAAAAACAGCTGTTAGAAAAAGAACTAAAATCACTTCAACGACTAAATGAAGAGACACTGAAAACGTCTAAAATAGATAAATATGTTATTTCAATCTAATTCTCATTGATTTCTCTGCTGATTCTATTTTTCTCCTTCGCCCATCTGTCGCTTTTCTTTTCTTTAATCTCTCTTATTATTATTGTCATTACCAGTTTTATTTTTTATCTTTGAAAATTTTTTCGCTAATGAAAAATTGATCAGATCAATACAGTTTTCTTTTTCTCGGCGCTAAGTGATTACTTACTTCGATTAGATTTAACTTGTAATATTTCGCGTTAAGTGCTGAACAGTGACGGGTTGGAAGTAGGAACGAGAAATACGCCATTAAAATATTTACCATCTTTCTCAGGTGATGCCAAAGAGCTCGGCTGCTCGAGGTGAACTAAAAGTGTGGTTTTTGAGACCACAATTTCTTACCAGCCGATAACATTTCATTTTCGAGCTTTATATATTATAAAGAAGAAGAAAAGGAAAAAAGTATATATATATATATATATATATATATATATATATATATATATATATCATTAGCGAAACAAAATTTTAAAGATAAAAGATAAAATTGTTAATGACAACAGAGAGATTATTTGTCTCTTTTAGAAATACTTTCACGGCTTCTGCTCCGATGAACTAATCTCACTGGTGCTCCCTATATATGAATTTACTCGAGCCACAAGATTAGCAACTAGGTCCCACCCTTTTACTGTGAAAAACCAATAAATTGTAAACGCAAATTCTACTCCATCAGCCTCTTTTCTCGCACTTCCCGTCTGTGGAAATCATTTCTTTTTACTTACTTTCCCGACAGCTACAATCTCCAAGAATTTAAATGTAAAGTCAACAGTCATCTCCTATCTCACTAACCTGCATCCTCTCTCTCTCTCTCTCTCTCTCTCATGCTCCTTTCTCCGTCCACTCCACTCTCATCAGTATTCTCATACTTCTCTTACCCACCTCCTGACACCCCTATAACTTGTCACGCTTTCTCACAATTTTCCTCCTATGTAACCCCCTGCAAAACAGTGGCAGTAAAATGCCTTGCTTGGGTTGTTTTATATATATATATATATATATGCACTAAGCAATTCTGGCCATAAAAAACATTTTACAACCAATTCTCAACCAAACAGACAAATCAAAAACAGCAATAGAAAACGAAACATTATCTGGTTCAACCCACTATTTAATTTAGAATTAAAGACCAAAATAGGTCAAATATTTTTAAACTAATAGATAAACACTTTCCAAAAGAATCAGAACTAAACAAAATTTTTAACACAAACACAATCAAACTAAGCATTACTTGCTCTAGTAATTTAGAGAGTTTCATAAAAAAACAAAACACCAGAAACTTAAATAACATCGTACAAAAAAAAGCCAGTAACAAAGAATGCAACTGCGGGGACAATAAATGTCCATTTCAAGGTCTCTGCAACAGAAAACAAATAATTTACAAGGCATAATTACATGACCCAGATGGCCAAAACAAAATATATTTCGGCTCAACCAAAGACACCTTTGAGACAAGGTGGTTTAATCACAAGTCTACATTTAAAATAAACAATATTAAAAAACTATACAAATTTGGCTAGCCACGTGTGGAAATTAAAATCAAAATATGGAAAAGACCCAGACATAACATAGAGCATTGTAAAAACTGCCAAGCCTTGCAACGGTGGAAAAATATGTAAACTGTGACAAGAAGAAAAATTAGAAATTATGATATTCCCAAATAAAGACGAACTGTTAAATGAAAGAACAGAAATTATGACTAAATGCATCCACACTAAGAAATACCTATTAAGTTCATACAACCATGGATGAAAGCGCCATAATCCGTTTTAATTTAAAAGATGCGCGTTCATAAATTACCTGCCACGTGAACGTTCAAATAAAACACCGTTACAAGAGCGTTCTTAAAAAGAAAAACGATAAACGGTAAAACCAGTTATTAAAAATCACCTGAAGACATCACTCATGGCAGAAACCTGGGTAGCGAAATAACTCGTTTAAAAATGGAAAATATTCAAAAGTTCTACAATATAATGGTATCGAACAATTTTTAATAAAAATGTGCACTAGTCTAACCCTATTATGAGTATTAAACAATATATATATATATATATATATATATATAAGCTTAGAAAACAACACACTTTTTTACCGCATCCAGACAATTAAGATGGAGGAATTTTTGGGAATTAAGATACATATGTTGCAAATTTTCAGATTTGCAAAATTGCAAGATATGTATCTCAATTCATTTCATCACTAGCAGGAAAGTGTCTGGGTCTTATGCCATTTTAAGTTTATCTCCCTTTATTCATACAATCAAATTTTTCCTATACATCATAACCTGTTTTTCTGTTGGTCAGCTGAGATAAGCCTAGAAAAAAAAAATCCGCGTTGCAACGTGAGTAAGTTTTATAGTTATATGGCCGATATAATTATTTACGAAATTAGGATCAAGAACGCAGTTCTTCAAGGGACATGTTATATATATATATATATATATATAGTATGTAAAAAAATTCTGAAACTGAAATTCGTTGAATGGCCATTCGGGTGAGAAATTTCTTGCTTCATCAGCAACGATCGTGGTCATTCAACGAATTTAAATATGGAATGTTTTGACATACTATATAGATTTGGCTCTGTAAAAAGTTAGTACTATTTTCATCGAGCCTTGCACCTTGGTCAATATTAATAAAATTAATATTAATAGGATCTGTTTTTTTGGATTTTACCTTTTGTTCAATCTTCTTTGAATTTAATATATAGTTTTGTGTATCACGATAAGCTTCGTTCGTCAACAAGACATCTGATCGTGTTGTATACTTCGTTTATTTTGCTTAGTGGCATATTTTATTTAATGTTGAGATCTAAATATTTTGAACACAATTTTTTGGTTTCAACTAAAGATAAAATTGATTGCTGGTTATTTTGAAATGAAATATACTCATAATTCATTTAAATTGTATTGATGTTTATTGATGTAAATGTCATTTGTATAGTAAAATTTTTATGTAGTAAAAATGCCAAAAATAAAATTTTTGTATAAAAACATAACTAACTACATATAGTAAAATTACCAAAATACATTTTTAAGGCTGAATTCTTCTTATATCTCTGTCCCTTCAGGACGTAGGCGATCATGGTTCTCCACATCTCTCTATCCCTGGTGGCTCTTAGTATGTTTTCTCCTGTTACACCGCGCAACCCCCGTTCCGTCATCCACCTGATCAGGCCCTGCAAATGTTATCCTCTGCCTTCCTCTGTCTCTCCTTCCTTCTATCTTGCCTGTCAGTATCAGGTTCTTCAACCCCTCCTTACTCATTGCATGTCCCAGAAACTTCAGTTGTCTCATCCTGATGCTCACTATTAATTTCCTTTTTGTTGCCATTCTTTCCAACACCTCATCGTTGCTTGCATGCTCGGTCCACAATATCCGCAGCATCCTCCTGTAGATCCACATTTCCGCTGCTTCAAGTTTTGTCCTCATTTTCAATGATATTGTCCAGCATTCATTGCCGTATAGAAGAACTGACATCACATAGCAATCCAGCAATCTTTTCTTTGTTTCTAGTAAAATTTTCCTGTGTCTTAGTACTTTACTCAGCTTCTGGATCTCGTCCTTTGCCGTTCCAATTCGCCTTCGGATCTCTGTGTCGCACTTTCCATCTGTCAGAACACTTCCTAGGTATTTAAATTTTTGTAATTGTTTGATTCTTGTATCTCCCAACTGTATTTGGCATTTTGGGTTGCACCTTTTGCTGATGACCATGCATTCAGTTTTCTTAAAGTTTATTTGTAGTCATTTTTTGTCACTCTCCACCGATACCTTCTGTAGGATGTCTTGTAGTTTTCGTTCCGTGTCTGCAATCAGCACTGTATCATCTAGCAATACGACCAACAATACATTTTAACTGAACTTGAAGGTATATAATTGAGTTTCAAAGATTGGGTGGAAACCATAACATTGTGTTAAAATATTTAGATCCCGGTATTAACCAACCTGCATAGGTTGATATACCGTAAAACAAAATCAAACAAAAGAGTAATTGATGCAGCTGTGATAGTACAGCAATGTTAGAGGCTTCGAACACGGAATCGCCTCTCCGATTTCGAATTGCAATTTGGATTGTTACACATACAATCGCATAAATACCGTAGCGAAAAATATTAATCCGTCTCTTCTCCCTCCAGCTAGGTTAAGGTGAATTGAATTACACATCAACAACAAGCATTTTCATCACCGTGGATAACTTTTTCAGGTACTATCAGCATACCTGATAATTACCCGCAGTAGCGTAACTGCTTGCGTCTTTTCCGGCTGTCGTTTTCCGTGGATATCGTCTGGGAACGAGAAATCGGAGAGCCGAGTTCGAATTCCAGTTCAATTTGTTGTATTCACTTACACACAAATATCCTTGGGGAAGGTATTATTCCGTCTCTTCTCTTCAGCTCTGGGTTAAATAACAGGACAGATGTGGCTCTATATCCTTGGTTGGCTACCGCAGAAATAATGGCAACCTACTGTGGGAAAATCTCTTACCTAGTTAGTCATGTCTTGGAAGAGACATGATTGCCGAAAGCCTGTATCACGTATGGCACTTAACTGACTGAATATAGATAATAATTGGAAACATAAGTTAGTCTTCTACTGGACATAATGTGGGAGATTGGTTTTCTATTGTTATGAAGTAATAAACTGATCCCCCACATATTACTAGTCATAAATACAATCCGTCTCTTCTCCCTTCAGCTATACTTTAAATAGCAGGATAGAAAATCTTCTGCCTAGTCAGCCATGTCTCTTTCGAGACATGATCGTCCAAAGCCTGTATCACGTATTGCACATCAGCAAAGGAGCTCATATAAGCAGAATCCCTTAATTTGTGTTTAATTCTTCTTCTTTTATGTGCCATGTCGTTTCAGGAGTTAGTCGATCATGACTCTCCACATCTCCCTATCCCTGGTAGCTCTTAGCACGCTTTTTCCAATTACTACTCCCAAAACCCGCTCTGCCATCCACCTGCTCAAGCCCTTCAAATATGTTATCCGCTGCTTTCCCCTGTCTCTCTTTCCCTCTATCTGACCTGTGACTATCAGATTCTCCAAGCCTTTCTTCCTCATTACATGTCTCAAGAACCAGCCGTCTCTTCTTGATGCTCAGTATTAATTTCCTTTTCGTTTTCATCATTTCCAAAACCTCCTCATTGCTCACATGCTCGGTTCATGATATCCGCAGCATCCTTCTGTAGAACCACATTTCAGCTAGGTTCTGAGCACGACTTCTCCTGTTACACCATGCAACCCTCGTTCCGTCATCCACCTGATTAGGTCCTTTAAATATGTTATCCGCTGCTTTCCCCTGTCTCTTTTTCCCTCTATCTGGCTTGTTAGTATCAGGTTCTCCAAGCCCTCCTTCCTCATTGCGTGTCGCAGGAACTTCAGCTGTCTCTTCCTGATGCTCACTATTAATTTCCTTTTCGTTTCCATTTTTTATCTTATTTAGCCATTTTTCTATGGCGTCAAGTCTACTACAACAAAATTCGTCTCTGAGTTTATAGAGATATATTTTCTTTTTCTTTTTTTTTCACCTTTTTGAGTTTCATGAGTAAAGCGTTTAAGTTTCTAGAGGCTCGTTATTTTCTACATTTAATAAGTGAAATAATATTGACGTCTCTTATATTAGATAAATTCTGTTTCAGTGATAACAATCCTTTAATTTTTTCTTTTTTTTTCTTTATCCCGAACAAAACTATTTTTGGTTGCGCTAAGTTTAGGATCTCCGAAGATGACCGTAAGCAGAGGATATTTGTACCGAAAATATTTGTTCAGATATCATTCAAACAAGCCAAATTAAAAATTCAAATAATAAATTATACTAAGTTAACTAGTCGTTCAAAAAGAAATGCTGATTTATTTAAGCCATCAAACAAAGGAAAAATAGTTTCTTTCATGAAAATATTCCCAGTCGTTTTCAACAGTTTTATTTCAAACAAACGCTGATAAACGTTTCCAGTTTGTTCGTTATCTTCGGGGTGTGACGTTATCAAATGTTCTTTAAAAAATATTATATAAAGTCGGTTCTCTGTGTAGGGCTATGAAGTTTTTTTCCGGCTGAAACAATCCTGCACATATATAAATCTACTATCCACCCGTGCATTTAATACTGCTGCCATATCTGGTCAGGTGCTCCTGCTATCCACCTAGGGGTCCTTGACAAAATCCGACTTGGCAGCTCATATACAGTCACTTTCTCACCGGGGCAATATGGCTTGCTTGTGTCTCTTCTACAAATACTTACACGGCTTCTGCTCCGATGAACTTAGCTCACTGGTGCCTCCTATATATAAATTTACTCGAGCAACAAGATTAGCAACTAGGAACCGATAAATTGTAAACGCAAATTCTACTCCATCAGCTTCTTTTCTCGCACTTACCGCCTGTGGAATTCCCTTCCATTTACTTGCTTTCCCGACAGCAACAATCTCCAAGAATTTAAATTTAAAGTCAATAGTCATCTCCTATCTCGCTAACCTGTATCCTCTTTCTCATACTCCTTTCTCCGTCAACTCCACTCTCATCAGTATTCTCATCCTTCTCCTACCCACTTCCTGACACCCCTATAACTTGTCACTCCTTCTCATAACTTTCCTCCTATGAAACCCCCTGCAAAACAGTGGCAGTAAATATCTTGCTTGGGATGATATGAAAATAAAAGAAGACAATATATTGTTTCAATTAAATTTACAGATCATCTTTTCCAAATTACGAATAATCCTTCCCAAACTAGAAGTCAATTACAATATAAATACTTCTTGAATGAATATTCATATAGCAAAAATAATCATCAATAAATAATAAAATAATTTTTGTGGTGGAGTGGATATCGGCTCGGAGCGAGATTACGGAGAGAAGAGTTAGAATATCAGTTGAATTTGTTATATTCACGCAAATAACCTTGGAAAAGTTATTATTCCGTCTCTGCCCTCCAGCTATGGGTTAAATAACAGACCACACTTGATTCTATTGCCTTGATTGACAACCAGTTTTCGGCAGAAGATAATGGCAATCTATTGCGGGAAAATATTCTCCCTTGTCATTCTTTCGAGACATGATCGACCAAACGTAATTCACGTATGCCATTTAACCTACTTATCCTTAAATGCATTTAAAGAAAAAAAAAACCTCACTTAGGTTAAAGTACTCACTAGTTCTACAAAATTCACCCTTTAACTGTACCTACCCTGATAACGACGTATGAGGGGTAGGTAAATTTGTAAAATTGTGTCAAAACTCGCCCAGTGTAGAGAGGCAGTGTAAATAAATACGCTGATGATTTGAAGCATTGGACCACATTTTTTGTACTTTTCTTCCGAAATGAACTTTGGACAAATTCTAATGAAATTTTCTCCTAGTCTGAGAAGGATTATTTTGTATTTGTAATAGTTGAACAGTGAATCAATGCAAAATGATTGTTGTCTTTGATAACATCTACCTGCAAGAAGAATGGAACAGAACGACCGCTTCTCGGTAGCAACAATAAAAAAAAAGTGCTCAAATCGTTAAAGAAAATGTAGAGTAAAGTACATACGATAAGGCAAAAATTACTGATCCATTTTAATACTCGGGTTTCCACCGTTAGGTATCATCAGGTAATACGCTTCACTACCTACCTCCCACTACCAGAGAAGAAATTACCACAAAAATTCCGCTAGCTTGACCCTATAAAAACCAATACAGAAAAAATTAAAATTTTGAAATTTAAATACCAGAATATACTCCTAAATAAAGGGAGGGAAATCATTAGTATGTATCGTCATAGAAATAAATATAAATTGCAATAATTATCTTAGTCTTACAATTAGTCACAACAAAGTTTTAAAAAGATTTCTCTAAGCAATTACTCCCCCTACCTACCATTACTAATTCAAGGGTCAAGCCACATAACTCTCAATACCAAAGTAGAAATTACTACTAAAATTCCGCTAGCTTAATGATATAAAAATCTATATCTCCAAACCCCTTCCTTCATTACTAGAGCAAACCCCTGGGCTTGGAAATTTTCCGCATTCTTTGTTTAAAAGGGTTGAGAATGCATGTCTTAAAATAACATCTGAATTTACAGATAATAAAATAAATTTCCGCTCTGTAAGTTTAATTAATTTACATTGAGCCCTCTATTGGACTAGTTTAAATATTTTGACAATATTACTAGGATTCACCTGGATTATTTACCAACCTTATCCCGGATTATTTACTAATACTATCCTGGATTTTTACCACCTATATATATATATATATATATATATATATATACAGGTGAACAGAACCAACAGTTTTACAATTCCGAGTTCTCCGGCATTTACTTTTTGAAAAAAGTGCTCAATACAATAAATATTTTAGAGCATAATATAATTATTCTTTAATATAAGTATGAATTGCAATAATTGTCCTATTCTTCCAGTTAGTAACAATAACGTTTTTTAAAAAAAACTGGCTAAGCAGATACTTCCCCCTACCTACCACTACTAACTCTAGGGTCAAGCCTCATACCTCCCACTCCCAAAAAAGGAATTCCACTAAAATTCCGCTAGCTTAACCCTATAAAAACCAAGACAAAAAAAAAATTAAAATTTTAAAATTTCAATACCAGAATATACTCCTACATAAAGGAAGGGAGATCATTAGTAATTGTCGTCATAGAAATAAGTATAAATTGTGATAATTATTGTATTTTTCCAATTGGTCACGAGAAGGTTTTTTTAAGATTTTGGCTATGCAGTTGCATTCCCACCTCCTACCACTACTAACTCAAGGGTCAAGCCAGATACCCTCCATTACTAAATAAGAAATTACTACTAAAATTTCGCTAGCTTAACCTTATAAAAACCAACATCTCCCAACCCTTTCCTTTACTAGAGCAAACCTCTCTGTGGGCTTAGAAATTTTCCGCATTTTTTGTTTCTATGGGGTTGAGAATGCATGTCTTAAAATGACATGTTGAAAATGGCTATTTCCACACTAAGTTTTATCTGAATTTAAACACACACACACACACACACACACACACACACACACACACACACACACACACACACACACACACACACATATTATTATTATTATTATTATTATTATTATAGCATATTGCAATTCAATAGCTATAAAGTTTCAGTGTCTACTACACTATTTATTTAATACAACATCATCAGTTAAACTGCCTGGTGATGGTGTATTAAACACTAAAACTTTATAGCTATTGAACAATATTCTGCTATAATAATAATAATAATAATAATAATAATAATAATGAAATCTTTGTCTATGTAACGCTAAGGATGATAGGAGAGATAGAAAAAACATGAAATGGAGCCATAACAACACGCCACGACCTGCCTTAGGTCTTCCCGCAGACTTGGTTGGTAGTGCGACCATAGAAGAAATCTAAATATGATGAAAAATGACATAATAATAATTATATATTCATGCTCTACTTTTGTATTTATCACTATTCAAAAGTAAATATCTATCTGCGGAATATACTTCCATTAGTATTAACCATTTATACTTATATATATATATATATATATATATATATATATATATATATATATATAAATTAGAGAAAATGTTCAAAATTCAAAGGTGTCGGATGTACATTTCGACATGGGATCTCTAACAGAGATTCCATGTCACGTCAGCGACATTGTTTTGTTCCAAATGCCGAAGGCCCTGGGGTAAAGGGGGGAAGGGGCCAGGTTAACAACGGTCACATAGTAGAACAGGACAGAGCTGGTAGTGGCGAGGTAACAGGGTGTAGAGACAAGAGATAGACGGGGTACCAAATATCAAATGGTAGAGGCTAGTGAATGTTTACAGGGGTTTGAAACGGTATATATAGGAGGGGGAGGAATAGATTTAAATGTAATATCTTAAAATTTTTAATTAAGTTTATCCATTACAGGAAGTCATGAATTTAAAGTTATTAAAGAAATATATATATATATATATATATATATATGTGTGTGTGTGTGTGTGTGTGTATACATACATATATATATAAATATATATATATATATATATGTGTGTGTGTGTATACATACATATATATATAAATATATATATATATGTGTGTGTGTGTGTGAATACATACATATATATATCTATTTATGTATACACACACACTCTACCGGTCATAATTAAAAGGCCAACACAGTTCTTTGAAAGAAATGATCTATTTCATTCTATTTTTAAGTGGATAATGCTAAATCAAAATAGAATGATTCTTTTGTTAGTATTACTTGCAAAATTTTACGAGGCAATGAATCAAAGATGAACTCGTCCGAATCATCCTAAATTTTCTTCATTCTTTCATTGATGGAACTGCAATATAGGTAATTATTTAATATTTATAAATTCATTTGATGCACATGTTATTGTGCAGCATTAACAAAAGAACCATTCTATTTTCATTTACAATTATTCACTTGGTAATAAATACTACATAACTAGTAAGAATTTTTTTTAAAACACTAGGGTTGCCTTATAACTACTGCCGGTAGTGTATATATATATATATATATATATATATATATATATATATATATATGGTTAAATAAAATAAAAACAAGAGGAAAACTGTATTTTAAATCGGCTACACGTTTCGTCCTGTGATAGACTTTATCAAGGCAAAAAGACGAAATGAGCTTTATTCTAAATTCAGTCAGTCAGTCAGTTAAGTGCCATACGTGATACACGCTTGTTGATCATGTCTCTTCGAGAAGATTATCCCGCAGTAGGTTGCCATTGCTTTCTGCGGTAGATTGGTTGCCGACCAAGGCTATAGAACTCTATCTGTCCTGTTATTTAACCCATAACTGGAAAGAATAAACGGATTAATACCTTTCCCAAGGGTATTTGCGCGTAAGTGAATGCAATGAATTCGGTTGGAATTCGAACCAGGCAACCCGATTTCTTGTTTCGAGCCGATATCCAATGCACCACAAAGCACATCCTTTATTCTAAATTACGTATCTATAAACAAACAGTGTTGGCAACCACAAAGACGCTCACAAATCATTTCAAAAATTAACAGAATATTTTAATTTTTAGAATTTCTTCATGTGTAATGCAAAGTCACGAGATATTAAAATAAAGGGAATTCAATCGTTTTCTTTGAAACTTTTTATGTATGTTAGTCATGTTTCATTACCAGCGTCTGAAACATGAAACGACTCTCACAGAATACACACTGATCCAAGTTACACACGATTCATAAACATTTCTAAACGTTTTTTATCCATTCAACTTATACAGCGAGACTATTCTGAGGATCCTAGATGTTATGCCAAGATACGTCATCGGAGGCCACAATTTTAACAACATAAGGTACGAAATTGATACAGTGCTGATAACAGACATGGAAAGGAAACTACAAGACTTCCTACAGAAGGTAACTAAAGACAGTGACAAGAAAGGATTACAAAGAAAACTGAATGCATGGTCATCAGCAAAAAGAGCAGTTCAAAATGTCAGATACAGGTAGAAGATACTAAAACTAAACAGGTACAAACATTTAAATACTTGGGAAGTGTTCTAGCAGAAGACGGAAAGTGCGACACAGAGATCCGAAAGCGAATATGCGTGGCAAAAACGCATTTCAGAAGCTGAGTAAAGTATTAAGACACTGGAAACATTCACTACAAACAGAAAAGAGAGTACTGCATTACTATGTCAGTTCTTCAATATGGCAGTGAATGCTGCACAATATCATCAATGATGAAGGAAAAACCTGAGGCAACTGAAATATGATTCTACCGAAGGATGCAAGCAATGATGGGGTGTTGGAAAGGATGGAAACGAAAAGGAAATTAATACTGAGCATCAGGAAAAGACAGCTAAAATTCCTGGGACATGCAATGAGGACGGAGGGCTTGGAGAACCTGAAACTAACAAGCCTGATAGAGGGGAAAAGAGACAGGGGAAATCAGCGGATAACATATTTAGGGAGACGTGGAAAGTCATGACCGCCTACATTCTGAAAGGACAAGGTTCATAGAAGAAAAAAATGTTCATAAATCCAAGAAAATCCAATAATCGTCTAGATTCTTCGTCAGAAAGCGTAAATTAATTTCAGATCAGAAAAGCAACGATATGTTATTAAACATTGAACCTAGGTAGAAAAGCATATTGTTCCTACATGCAAACAGAAAAAATAATCACATAACTTCCCTGTCAGAAAACATAAATTTATCCAGATCTGGAAAGACGTGACATGGGAATTATTACCCACTGATCCAGATTAGAATGTATATTTTTCGTACGTGTAAACTAACTGAATATTTTTTTTAATCATATAATCCCAAGCAAGGCGATAACGCTACTGATGCGCAGGGGGCTACGTAAGAGTAAAAAGATTGGAAAAGAGAAAGCCGGAAACCACATCCTAACCAGGAAACAAGGGATGAGCCTCTTCACCTGTTCCATAGACGAGGGTGAAGTGTGAACCGGGCGATAGTTTAGTCTAACTATTCCAATTGAAAAAAAATAAAAGCGAAAAGAGTGAAAAGATTGGAAAAGGGAAAACTGGAAACCGCATCCTAAACAGGAAACAAGGGATGAGCCTTTTCATTTGTTCAATAGACGTGGGTGGAGTGTGAAGCGGGCGATAGTTTAGTCTAACTATTACAATTGAAAAAAAAGAAAAAAGAAAAGAGTGAAAAGATTGGAAAAGAGAAAACCGGAAACCGCATCCTAAACAGGAAACAAGGGATGAGCCTCTTCACCTGTTCAATAGATTTGCGCTATGAAAACCTAAATTGATCCAGGTCAAGAAACCCGCAGTTTTGATAATTATTAAGTTTTGAACCTTGGTAGAAACATGTATTATTCTTGCATGCAAACAAACTGAATACTGGTATATATTCTCGCTATTAAAGTGTAAATTAATCCAAGTCAAAATGGCCGCTGATTATATTGAGATTATGTTCTAATACTAGTTAGAAAAACGTGATTTTAAAATCAGGATAATACCACATATTAACACAAGAGTGCAAAATATTCATTTTAATAAATGTTTTATCTTTTCTCCTTGATTCTAATTCGCTATTTTCTAATCTATATTTTTTAAATTTTATTTTCTAATTCTCAATTCTTTTCCTCTACTTAACCCCCAATCAGCGGATTTTTCATTTCTCTTCTCTCTTGCCGAAAAGTCTAGTTGGCATCGTCCGTATTATTAATGAATTATATCAAAATTTGCGCCAATATTTTGTTTTGTTTTTAACATTTCACAATTTGGTTCCTTTTTAGTTTTACTTTAAAATTTTGTTCCTGTTTTTTTTTTGTTTTTTTTTTAATTTTAGGCAGCATTTTGTCTCCTTTCTAATCAATGACCCTCCTGTTCCACCTGCTTCGCCAGCCGGTCAAAAAATTATTAAAAGAAAGCAAGTAGCCATAAAAAAAAACACACACACACACACACATGAAATATACAATTCACATCTGCCATCTTACCCAATTCAAAATGGCGCAGTCAATAACGTTTGTCGTGGTAGCAAACAAATCACTTAGAAGGAGAAAACGGACAACTTTATTCTCAGATTAGCAATTTTTCATCTCTTCATTTATTTATATTCTGAAGTAGTCGTTTCTTTTTGTATTGCTTCTTTGTTTACCATTTGTGTTTAATTGTCGTTAACTTCGATCGATTAAGGAGGGGGAAGTGAAAAAATCGTAGCTGAAAGTCGAACAAAGAAAACTATAGATGGTTTATTATTGAATAATGAAGACAAAATGAATGAATATATACAGAGATGGGAAGGACAGCGAAAAAGAGAAAGTGTTTAATATAGCATAAACTATTAAACCCTCAAAGATGTCGCTTGTATTGTAGATATGAAATATTTATGCAAAAGAACGAGAAAAACTGAAACGAACAAAGCAGTTTAAAAAATTAAGTAGATAAAGCAAAAAGTAAAAAACAAATAAATTTCAGACAAATAAGAAAAGAGTTTGCCGTAAATATTTGTGTATAAGTCGAACTTATACAGAGGCATCTATCATGTACGTTTCGATAATTTCATTACTTTTTTTTTTTTTTAAATACATCTGTTTTTATTTACACTATTTACATGCGATCTTTGTTCACGTCTTTATTGTTATTATCAAAACGTTTCGATCATTGGGCCTTCCAGCCTTCAGGGTAATTCCGACTTGAAATCTTTATTTAATCTAAGACAGTAGACAGTTCTTGATCAACTCTCGATGTCTCGGTATCTCTCATCTAGTTGTCATTTTTTAATACTTGTCAGTTATTTTTACGCATAAAAGTACACAGCTTAAGGGAATCAATTCTCAATTTTCTGTTGGTTACCTGGACTGACATTCACCTGATGAAGGCTGAAGGGCACAATGGCAGAAACGATATAATAACAACATGACAGATGAGGACAATATTCGACTTGTAAATAGGGTAAATAATGAAAACTCCGCATATCAGAGATACAGACAGACCTGTTCTTTATATAATACTGTCTTATTTTATCTTTTATATTATATAATATTATATCACAAATATATATATATATATATATATATATATATATATATATATATATATATAAATCAGAACGTTATCAAGAAAAAATCTAATTTTGAAATAACTTCTTCTTTTAAAGTTTCAAAGTACATTTTATCAAGAAAAAAAGGATATAAAAGTAAATTATATACTTCTAAAATATAAAGTTCAATAAACTTATTTTGATAAAGTTATAAGAATAATTATGTAACATTGGAAAAAAATAGATGAATAAAAACATCAGAACGATTAAATAAATCCATAAAATTTAATAATTATTTTGCATTATTGAAAATCTTTTAGGGTAAGATTATAAAATTGGGTATTTTATTAAATTGCACCGGCCCTTTACGGGCTATTGCATTGTAAACATGGCGAAAAAATCCGTGACATCATTGGAACTGAGAAAACTGATAGTCAAGTTACGTAATGAAGATGAACTCTCGATGGGGGATATGTTAAAGAGTGTGGGGAAATCTAAAAGTGTTATTCATAGTATTTTAAGAAAACTTGAGAAAACTGGGTCATGTGAAGCCAAGAAACCACCTAGCAGGCCTAGGAAAAGTACTGCAAGGGAAGACAGATGGGTTGGTAAAGAATAAAAAAGGATCGATTTGCGACAGCAACAGCTATCTCTAAAAGAGCTAATGCTAACCTTCGAATTAAAATATCAAGGCACACTATTTCCTGAAACCTTAATGAAATAAATCTGAACAGTCGAGTAGCATCTACGAAACCTTACATTTATAAAAAGAATCAAATGAGCCGATTAAAATTTGCCACTGAACACGTCATATGGGCAGCAGAACAGTGAGGCTGTGTTCATTTCAGCGATGTCAAAGTTTAACCTGTTTGGGTGTGAGAAGAGAAGGTTCGTTCGACGCAGTTCTAAGGAACGATATTTGCTTCAGTGCACTAAAAGCAGCGTTAAATTTGGAGGAGGAAGTGTAATGGTGTTTGGCATGATTTTAGCTGCTGGTAGGGGACCCCTTGTTAGGCTACACGGTAAAATTAACGCAACTGTATACGAAGAGATATCGAAAAAAAACATATACCTGATTTGAGAACTGCAATTAATCAACCAGCTGTATTTATGCAAGTTTACGAGCCATGTCATACAGCGAAGTCTGTTAAGACATTTGTTTCTGAGGAAGATGTTATTGCTATGGAGTGGCTTGCTCAAAACCCAGACATGAATCCGATTGAGAATGTTTGGAAGTTAATAAATGAAAGAGCTAAGGAAAAGAATCCAACAAACGTCGAAGAACTATGGACTTATTTGAAAGAAGAATGGAAGAAAATATCCGTTAATGAAAGCAAGACGTTAATTCGCTCATGTAGCAAAAGATGTCAAGCTGTTATTGAAAGTAAAGGTTTCCACATCAAGTAATAATGATTTATGAACGCTATTTTTATTTGGATATGATGTATGCATTATAATAGTATGTTTTTGTTAATCGTTCTGATGTTTTTTATCATTTATTGTTTTCGAATTATTCTTATAACTTTATAAAAATAAATTTATTGAGCTTTATATTTTATAATTATATAATTTAGCTTTATATCCTTATTTTTCCTTGAGAAAATGTTCTATGAAGATTTTAAATAGTTCCTTTATATTAGAGTTAACACTGTTTTATTTTACCACCGTGTAACTGTGTTTATATGTATATTTATTCTTTTCCATACATACAAATATATATATATATATATATATATATATATATATATATATATATATATATATGGATATTAACGAAGATTAACCAAACTTGGTTATAAACAACCGACATTTTGAAGCTATAAGGGAAGCTACCATGTGATCTGGCACGTCTTAAACCTCTCGACCACAAATGAACGAGGTTTTAATCAAGCCTATATAACACAATTTTCGATTCATTGCAATAACCATATCTGTACTGAAATGTATTGTCATGTCAACTAATGTAAACATGTTACGGAAATTAACGAAGATTAACGAAACTTGGTTACAAACAACCGACAATTTGAAATGATTTGTTTGAACATTATTTTTGATCGAACCTGCGACCCCTATCTACAGGTTCGAATCCTGCCGTATGACACACATTTTCGTAATAAAGATTTATCGTAAATAATCAGGCCGGTAGATATAAATATATAATACTCTTTAATTAAAAACAGAATATCTACTTAAATATGAGTATCGATCAAAAATAATGTTCAAACAAATGATTTCATATATAGATATGTCTTTCTGTCTGTGTGTTTCTGTATCTCGATGCTAATAAACACTACATTTTTTAAAGTCTTGATTCTATTTCAGCCAAAATTGGGTCATTTGTCGATCATGACATGAACCTTTGATGTACACAAAAATTTTTGAATCCATTTAAAAGGCACAGCAAAAATCACGGAGACGTTTAAGGTTTATGAACTTTTCTCCTCTGAGACGATTTATGCGAATTCAACCCAAATCAGATAACTTGTCGATCAAGATGTACACAAAAATGTTTCGAAACAATGTACTGTGTTAGTAAAACATCAACGACAAACATAATTTCAGGTCGTCTTTTGCGCATTTTCATGCATTTCTGTAAGATGCTTCACTCAAGCTCAACCAAAATCGAGTCACTAGTAGATCAAGGTCTAATGACTTTTGCAATCATTTATTTCTCCGAAACGCTTAGTTGTATTCTAACAAAAATCGAGTCCTTTATGTAACTTTTAACTTATTATATGCCCCAACAATTTCACGTTTTCTACAAGGTGTCAACGCCTCCGACGTTGCAGGGACAATGCATCCACTTCTGTGTCACAACGTCATCGCATCACATTACATGCTCCCATAACGGCCTTATCCGTTCTTCCAATTCTACATGCATCATTCCTGTTTTTATTTGACAAAGCATGAATCCCATTTTACAAATACAAGAAAAACCAATGACTTCGCAATTTTTGAACTTACGCGTCATGGCAACCTCATAGTGGGGATTTCGAATAAACACTGGACCTTACCATTCCATCATAACCACTAAAAAACCCCGAGCGACGCCGGGCTATACAGCTAGTGTATATATATATATATATATATATATATATATATATATATATATATATATATATACTACCGGCTATAATTATTATAATTATTAGACCACCCCAGTAATATCCATAATATATATATACATGTTTACGCTCTTACACTCTGACTGAACACTCTGGAAGAATGATAGACTTTGAAAAACAGTAGCTACGCTAGCATCTAAGCATCGTTCATTCGGCAATGAATTAGAACACTCTCAGCTGTTGGGCGGGTGTATAATGATAATGTACACGCTAAAAATCTGCTTTCTTCTACCGAGCGCCCATAGCTCAGAGGTAGAATCGCCGACTGACACCAATTCGATCGGGTTTCAATCCTCGGTATAAAGCAATCAGTAATGATGAGCTGTGATACAGCGAAACAGATCTGTCTGCGGATGACTATATTTATATATATAAGTGGACATAGGCAGAGAAAATGATGATTTTTGCCATATCTGATCGTTTGTTCCTGCTATTTATGTCGAGGTCCCTGATAAAAGCCAAAGAAGCCAAAGAAGGATCTGCAATGTAACCGATCCTGACCAGGCATCTCAACTTCAGTCACTTTATCACCGACGTGACGTGGCTTCCCTCTGACTTTTCTACAAATATTTTTATCCTGATTGCTCCGACGAGGGTTTTTTCCTGGTACTCCGACCACATGAATTTAAGAGGGCTGTTAAATTGGCATCTAGGTCCCACCATTTTATGGTTGAAATTGTTAGATATACTCGCTAATTTTACTCTAACAATTTCTTTTTTCGGGCTTTCCGCTTCTGAAACTATTGTGGATTCCGGGTGAGGAACAGCACAAAATAATGAATACCAAAAACAAATAAGGAGATAGAAAAGTTGGTTATACTAAACGTAATATACAAACTTAAACGCAGGTTATTAAATCCAGGAATACTGTTAGTAATAAATAAATATTTACAAGTCTTGAAGTGAAGTCGTTGGAAATAGTATATCCGCGTATATTATTATAGCTGAGTGGAGCTCAGAGCTAGTTTGATTTCTGATGCGGGAGTGTCTGGGTAACATCGGTATCACTCGGTAACTTACGTATCAGTTCCAGTACTCTCCGATAACTCGCACAGATCTCTACCATTACTCTCAACTCTCAACTGCTCTTCTATTTATGGCTGGAGTATATGCATACTCAGTCGAGTCCATTATCATATACAAAAATTTAAATGCAGCGTCAATTTCTACCTTCTATCTTTTTGAATCAAGTTCATCTTTAACCCTTTCCTCAATACGCCCCCCGTATCACGATTTTCATTGTAACCTCCTGCGCATTAATAGCAGTTCCGCCTTGCTTAGGGTGAAATGATAAAAACAAACAAACAAACAAAAAAAGAAAAACAAGAAAAAACATTTAAAATGATGCCAATTATTTCACGGACGTCAGTGAACAAATTTTCAACGTCTGATAAAGTTCAAGTTTGGTCCTAAGTTTTGATGGACTGAAGAATTAAGATAGATTCATTGTTAGTGTGGATACTTTATTTGGTATTTAAATGTGGTATGATGAATTGATTTAAAGTTTTGGATAATTGAAATGTAGGTATAGGGACTTGTGATATAATAAGGTGGAGTGGGTTAACTGATTTATGGATTTCAACATTCTCTTATCGTCAAGGATGTGCGTTGTGGTACAGTGGATATCGGCTCGGAACGAGAAACCGGGGAGCCGAGTTCGAATTCCAGTTGAATCCATTGTATTCACTTACGCGCAAATACCCTTACGTCTCTTCTTTCCAGTTATGGGTTAAATAACAGGACAGATTGGGTTCTATAGCCTTGGTCGGCAACCAGTCTACCGCAGAAAGCAATGGCAACCTACTGCGGGATAATCTTCTGCCCAGTCAGTCATTGTCTCTTTCGAGACATGATCGCCCAAGCGTGTATCACGTATGGCACTTTAACTGACTGACTTATCGTTAACCAATTTGATATTCTCCGATAATTTTCTGAAATTTTAGCAATTCTATCTATCTATTCTTTGCTATTCCTATCTATCTATCTATCTATCTATCTATCTATCTATCTATTCGTTGCTATTCCTATCTATCTATCTATCTATCTATCTATTTCTATTCTATCTTCTATCTATCTATCTATCTATCTATCTATCTATCTATCTATCTATCTATCTATCTATCTATCTATCTATCTATTCCTATTCTTTCTATCTATCTATCTATCTATCTATCTATCTATCTATCTGTTCTTTGCTATTCCTATCTATCTATCTATCTATCTATCTATCTATCTATCTATCTATCTATCTATCTGTTCTTTGCTATTCCTATCTATCTATCTATCTATCTATCTATCTATCAATATAGATGCATAATTATGTACATTAATATTTTGCATATTTCTTAGAAAGAACGAAAGGATTGACGGACCTATATGGCAGTAAATGCGGTACACCATCCTATCAGATGAAAAAGATACTTGAACAATGAGAACATGCTGAGAATATCTTAGACCGAACATGAGAGCAGCAAGGAAGTTTTATTTTAAAATATTTAAACAAAAATTGACTTCTTTATACAGGGTGCGGTAGAAATAACTTCTAGAATATCCCAAATAAGGCATTACTTATATGCAGGCATCAAAACCGCTAATGTCTTACCATTATGTGGGAAATATACCTGGGACGTATATGTAAGCGTTATTGCAACACTTCCCAGGTATTTAAATTTTTGTACCTGCTTGATTTTAGGATCCCCTACCTGTATTTTGCACTTTTGGCTTCTCTTTTTGCTGATTACCATGCATTCGGTTTTTATTTTGTAATCCTTTCTTGTTGTCACTCACTTTAGCTACCTTCTGTAGGAAGTCTTGTAGTTTCCTTTCCGTGTCTGTTATCAGCACTGTATCATCTGCGTAGCATATGTTGTTGAAATTGTGGCCTCCGATGACGTATCCAGGCATAACATCTAGGATCATCCGAATAGTATCGCTGTATAAGTTGAATAGATAAAAAACGTTTAGAAATGTTTATGAATAATGTGTAACTTGGATCAGTGTGTATTCTGTGAGAGTCGTTTCATGTTTCTGACGCTGGTAATGTTCCGCAACTCTCGTATTCAATTATTGAGTTTGAGTTTGAGTTTTGTTTAATGGCATATCAACTTCTGCCAGAAAGGTAGTGTTTTAAGATATTTTTTAAATGTCTGGTTATATTAAAAATGTTTGATTTAGTCAAATTTTGATTATATATATATATATATATATATATATATAAGACTGAAGATATCTTCTAGTTTTCTATTCAAAAATGTATTGCTGGTAATATTTCTTTTTTCTTCAAAAATGTATTTTGGCAACGATTTTTTTTCTTTCAAAAATCTACATTTTTTTTATAAAAGTCTCTTTTGATACTTTTATAGTATTTTGACTCCAATTTAGGAGTTGCCCATAGCTTGAACACTAACAGGTGCTACCACTCCGGTCAGGGTGGACCTGGAAACAACAGCAATTAAGAGGTGGTTCCATGCTCCTCACAATCAGAGGCCTTGCTGCTGGATGCAGTTTACCGTCATACCCCGGACCATATTCCATTATAAAGTAAGCGTGAACGTCAGTAGGTGTAGTCCGTATGCTGGGTTCGGCTAAATGAATAACCTAAAATAATGGGACGTTGTTTTTGGTTCGGTTCTGAAGACGGAAAAATTTCTACGGCACATAATAAGAGAAGTTTGGTAAAACCGGATACCCAGAGGACATATTGAAAGCAAGAGGGACAGTAGAAAACAACATATAACCTACTTAGCGAGTTTGGGTAAATAGATGGCCGAACAAGTTTTCGGAGAAATACAAGGACGCATTTCAAAAGCTAAGCAGAGGACTGAGAGACAGGAAAATCTCATTGGAAACAAAGAAAAGATTGCTGGATTGCTACGTGATATCTGTCCTTCTGTATTTCAGCGAATGTTGGACGATCTCTTCAAGGATGAGTGAGAGGCACGAAGTAACAGAAATGTGGTTCCACTGAAGAATGCTGAGGATACCATGGACCGAACACGTAAGCAATGATGAGGTGTTGAAAGGGATGCAAATGAGGAGAAAACTCATAAAATTAGCAACTTGGTTACACCCTTTTACTGTGAAAGCAATAAATTGTAAACGCAAATTCTACTCCCGCAGCTTCTTTTCTCGCACTTCCCGCCTGTGGAATTCTCTCCCGCATACTGGCTTTCATGACAGTTACAATCTCCAAGAATTTAAATGTAAATTCAATAGTCATCTCCTGTCTCACTAACTTACATCCTCTCTCTCATGCTTTTCCAGTCTCATCAGTACTCTCTTCTCTTCCCTCTCCTACTCTCTTCCTGACACCCCCTGCAACCTCTCACCCCTCAACATTCCTCCTATATAAACCCCTGCACATCAGTGGCACTGAAATGCCTTACTTGCGGCGACACAATTATAAAAAAAATCACCAGGAAGAATCAGATGAGCTTCTTGATACACGTTATGAGGAAAGAGGTCCGAGATAATTTAATACTAAGTCAGTCAGTTAATTGCCATACGTGAAACACGCTTGGGCGATCATGTCTCGAAAGAGACATGACTGACTGGGCAGAAGATTATCCCGCAGTAGGTTGCTATTTCTTTCTGCGGTAGACTGGTTGCCAGCCAAGGCTATAGAACCCAATCTGTCTTGTTATTTAACCCATAACTAGAAGGAAGAGACGGATTAATACCTTTCCCAAGGGTATTTGCGCGTAAGTGAATGCAATGAATTCAACTGGAATTCGAACTCGGCTCCCCGATTTCTCGTTCCGAGCCGATATCCACAACGCACATCCTTAATACTCACATGGCGGATAAAAGGAAAGATAGAGAGGAGAAAGCAGTCATATTTGATAGGCTTGAGCAAATTGGATGGTGTAACGGGTTTTAGGAGTGATATCAAGAAAAAAGATATTGAATGATAAGAGACAGGGACGAATGGAAGTCCATGATCGCCCACGTTCTGAGAGGATATGGCACATAAAGAAGAAAAAAAAACAATATTTATCAAGAGCTGGAAAGTACACTTAATTGTAGAGAGCCATGATCACCTTGAAGAGACACAGCATATTGAAGTAGAAAGGTATTTCATAAGCGATAGTACTGTTGTAATGTTTCGTTTTTTTTCCAAATATCCGAGAACTATGAAGGTTGTAGTTAGAGATTATCGAAGGAACAAAAGACTAAGTAAGGAAAACAGAGAAGAAGTTTATTAAATACTTGAGTAAATCAAATGCTCCTTAAATCTCATTCAAATGTACACTACCGGCCATAATTATTAGGCCACCGCAGTTTTTTTTTAAAGAAATGAAGTATTTCATACTAATTTTAATATTTATTTCCAAATAAAAATAGAATGGTTCGTTTGTTATTATTAATTTGCAAAATCTTACAAGGCAAGGAAGCAAAGATGAACTCGTCCGAATCACCCTAAATTTTCTTAATTCTTTCATTGATGAAACTGCAGTATAGATAACTATTAAATATTTATAAATTCATTTGATGCACATGTTATTGTGCAGTATTAACAAAAGAACCATTCTATTTTCATTTACAATTATTTACTTGGCAATAAATACTTAAAAATAGTATGAAATGCATTATTTTTTCAAAACACTGGGGTGGTCTAATAATTATGACCGGTAGTGTAGTTCCTTGTCATATTTATAAGTTAGAATAGTCCATTCTCACAGTAGTAGGGAAGAGCAGGAAGCACGCTGAGTCCTACTCTACATCAATCGCCAACTTTATAAATGCTAACTTAAACAATAAAATGTTTTTATGAGTTGATTTGTAGCTTCAACTGAAATCTTAACATTGTTTTCATACTAAAAGTATCCCTGTAAATAAAGTCGTTGTTGGCACTGTATAACTCCTTGTCTAAATCGTCATAATAAAAAAATGCTAACCATGAGTTTTCTTGTGCTAAGTTAAAATAAAAACCCATTTTTTTCTTAAAATCTTATGCATTAACTCTACTCAGGAATCAAGTTGCAGACCTCCTGTTTTTTTATTCTACACTATATCACTTGTGGTGATACCGAGCAAAAGCGATGGACCGGATGTTTGCTCTCTCACGGCAAAAAGGTAAATGACCGTAAGTCATCGCTGCTCATCCGGGTTCGCGCAGATGTTCCTCTTGAAAAATAAAAAATAATCAAATATCAAATTTCCATTTCGCGAGTCTACGCGAATTTTATTTATCAGCCAATGGGAAGCCCAGAATCAAATACAAGTGTGAAATCCCAAACGAGCTGATGTGATCCAAAAAGCAGATATAAAAATCGGACACAGACAGACCCCAACAGACGGGCAGAAGTTGAGGAGAAGAGTGTAATCAATATCCCCATGACCTAAGTCAAGTGGCTTCTACGCTTGCCTCGTTCCTTCTCTCCTGTCACAAAACTACTTACTGACCTAAGGAGCGACTACATCAAAGACATTCCTCACTTAAACGCTCCACAAAATCCTAAGCTTTAAATCTCTTTCAGCTTATTATTTGCCATTAACATTTTAACCTCCGTTGGACCTATATTCAAGTATTGCTTTAATTGTAAAACATTAATTGATATGTGTTTATATAACAATGCTATTTTCAACTCAATTTGCTTTTCTTGATTTTACAATCATTTTATGACTTATAGTGGGCTATCTACCACAAGGCCAAATTCCTATAGCCTGCAACAGTATACAATTACCCTTCACTAGAACGGATACCCACTACAACTAGAAAAGGAATGGATAAGATACCCCACTAAGCCATTTTGTTAAAGTTCAATTCCAATTATCTCATCACCTCGTAGTTTTGGGAATACTCGACTGTGTCTTTTATAATATTTTCCGGAACAGTTGGCGGTTCCTTCCAGATGTAGTCAAATATTGTATTCTTGCCTTTGTTCAAAATAGCCAAATATTAGAAAGGCTTTATTTTGAGAGAGTATCGAAGGAAACAGAAGACTAGGACAGATATGGTTCTATAGCCTTGGTTGTTATCCAGTACACCGCATAATATAATGGCAAGCTACTGCGGAATATTCTGTTACCTAGTCTGTCATGTCTTTTTTGAGACATAATCGCTCAACCGTGTATCCTGTATGGAACGTAACTGACTGACTGACTGACTCAAATCGTACTTTAATGTGGCTAATTTTCATATTTGTAAATAGGAGTATTCCTTTGTCGTAGCTGTAGGGAAGAGCACTACTGGTCTACAAAAGGTTGAAAGTTTTGTTTAAATTATTAAGGAAACTAAAAGATGCATACGACAAAGATAGTATTTTTTCACTAGATCTATTCAACCTGTACAGCGAGACTATTCGGAGAACGCTAGATGTTATGCCAGGATTTGTCATCGAAGACCACAATTTGAACAACATAAGGTACGTTGATGATACAGTGCTGATAGCAGACACGGAAAGGAAACTACAAGACTTCCTACTGAAGATAGTTGAAGAGAGTGACAATAAAAGACTACAAAGAAAACCGAATGCATGGTCATCAGCAAAAAGAGCAGCCAAAAATGCCAAATACAGGTGGGCGATATTAAAATCAAGCAGGTACAAAATTTTAAATACCTGGCAAGTGTTCTAACAGAAGACAGAAAGTGCGACACGGAGATCCGAAGGCGAATTTGCGTGGCGAAAAGTGCATTCCAGAAGCTGAGTAAAGTATTAAGAAACAGGAAAACTTTTACTAGAAACAAAGAAGGGAGTGCTACATTGCTATGTCAGTTCTTCAATATGGTAGTGAATGCGGGACAATATCATTAAAGATGAAGGAAAAAATTGAAGCAACTGAAATGTGTTTCTACAGAAAAATGCTTCGGATATCATCGATCGAACATGTGAGCAATGATGAAGTTTTGGAAAGGATGGAAACGAAAAGTAAATTAATACCGAGCATTAGGAGGAGACAACTGAAGTTACTTGGACATACAATGAAGAAAGAGGGCCTGAAGAACCTGACTCTCAGGCTAGAAAGAGGGAAGGAGAAACAGGGGAAAACAGCGTGTAGCGTACTTGACTGACCTGAGCGGGTGGATAGCAGAAGGGAGTTTGCGTGGTGTAACAGGAAAAAGCGTGCTAAGAGCCACCTTGAATAGGTATACGTAGAAGGACATGATCGATTACGTCCTGAAAGGACAAGGCACATAAGAAGAAAAAGAAATCAATTGGGTCGCAATAATAAAGTAATATAGATCTACATTGGGAGCATTCGTTTGTATACGGCTTGAAATTTGTTAATTGGATACACAAAATTTGAAAGAGGTCATAGACAGGAATGTGTTTTGTCGCCAAAATTTATTTATCTTTTACAGCAATGCTATCCTAAAGTAACCGCAGGCATAACCAGGATTTCTTATCGTTTGGTGAAATCTTAACAATACGCAGATGAAACTGTTTTGATGGCAGACACCGAAGGAAAATTATTTGTCCTGCTAGAAAAGGTAATTAAAAAAAGCGGGAAGAGAAGACAAAACGTACCAAGACAGAAAGGATGTTTGTCAACACGAGAAAATTCCAACCGATGAACTACGAATTGCTTATGTCAACATCGAACAGATAAATAAGTTTATATTTCTGGAAAGTGTTATACCTGTGAAGTATTTTGACAGAGGATAGAAAGTGCGATATGGAGATCTAAAAACGCATTAGCATGGCCAAAGTCGCATGGATTGCAATGTGATATCTATCCTTCTGTATGGAAATGATTGCCAGATGATCTCATCATGAATGAAGGAGGGGCTACAGGCTGTAGAAATGTGGTTTTACAGAAGGACGCTGAGGATACCATGGACGGATCACGTGTGCAAGGATGAGGTATTGGAAAGGATGCAAACGAACAGAAAACTGGATATCAGCAAGAGACAAATGAGGTTCCTGGGACACGTAATGAGGAAGGACGGCCTGGAGAACTTAACACTCACCGGTCGAATAAGTGAAAGAAGAGACAGGGGAAAGCAGCGTGAGACGTACTTGTTAGGTTTGAGCAAATGGTTGACTGAGCTGGGCTTAGAAGTGATCAGTCAGTCAGTTAAGTGTCATACATGATACACGCTTGGGCGATCATGTCTCGAAAGAGATATGACTGACAGGTCTGAAGATTATCCCGTAGTAGGTTGCCAATACTTTCTGCATTAGACTGGCTGCCAGCCAAGGCTATAGAACCCAATCTGTTTTGTTATATAAAACTCATAGCTGGAAGGAAGTGACGGATTATTACCTTTCCCAAGGGTATTTGCGCGTAAGTGAATGGAAGGAATTTACCTGAAATTCGAACTCGGCTCTCATGTTCTGAGCTGATAGAAACAAAAAGAAAATTCATACTTAACACCACATAGAGTTGGGGTTTCTAGGACATATAATGAGTAAAGAAGGCTTGACGAATTTAATACTCACGGGACCGATTGACGACAAGAGGGGCAGTGAAAACAAGCCATAACATACTTGGTGATCTTGAGTAAATGGATGGCGGAAGAAGGTTTAGGAAAAATAACAAAAATAACAAGTTTACGATCTACAAGGGATAGGATATTGTGGAACGTCATGATCACTTATGACCTGAGGAGGTAAGACACAAAGAAAATAATGTATGTACTATTGTTTGCGTCAAGTGACAATAATTTTAAGGAAAACGATGCACTAAAATAAGTAACCAAGCAATCGTTTTAAATTCTCTGAATATTGACGCCTTAATCTTTAACTTTTTTTATCGTTTCACTCCAACCAAGGCGTTACTGTCACTGAAGCACAGGGAGGGGGCTACGTAAGAGTAAATGTTTAAGCAGGCGGAGAGTGAAGAGAAAGACGAAGCTGTTACAAGGTGTGTCAGAGAAAAGGCAAGGGAAGGATGGAAACACAAGTGTGAAGACTGTTAGGAAGGGAGAGAGATAAACGGGGTTGTATAGAAAAGACGAAGGAAGGACAGGAGTCAAGTGGATAAGAACTGTCTACTCGTTAGTAACAAAAAAAAAAAAACAAAAACCAAAAAACAAACAAGATCCTAAACTGGGATTTGCAAATTAGAGATACCATGAATGATGCTCAGGACACTATGGGCCGAATATACGAGCAACAAAGAAGGTTTGAATAGAAACAAAAAGAAAATTTATACTTAAGGAGTTAAGGTTTCTGGGACATATAATGAGTAAAGAAGACGAATTTAATACTCACGGGACCTATGGACGACAAGAGGGACAGTGAAAAACAAGCCATGGCATACTTGGTGATCTTGAGTAAATGAATGGCGGAACAAGGTTTGGGAAAAATAACAAAAATACAAATTTATTAAAAGCTACAAGGGATAGGATGTTGTGGAACGTCGTGATCACTTACGACCTGAGGAGAAACGATGGATTAATACCTTTGCCATAAGTATTTGCGCGTAAGTGAATGTTATGAATTCAACTAGAATTTGAACTCGTCACCCCGATTTCTTGTTCCGAGCCGATATCCACTGAACCTCAACGCTCATCCAGAAGAGCTACCAAGAGAAAAAATATTGAGAGCGACAAGAAACAGACCAAGTAGAAGTCCATGATCACCTCCGTTCTGAAAGAACCCGGCATATGAAGAAGAAGAAGAAGAAGAAGAAGAAGAAGGAAGAAGAAGAAGAAGAAGAAGAAGAAGAAGAAGAAGAAGAAGGAAGAAGGAAGAAGAAGAAGGAAGGAAGAAGGAAGAGGAAGAAGAAGAAGAAGAAGAAGGAAGAAGGAAGAAGAAGAAGAAGAAGAAGAAGAAGAAGAAGAAGAAGAAGAGGAAGAAGAAGAAGAAGAAGAAGAAGGAAGAAGAAGAAGAAGAAGAAGAAGAAGAAGGAAGAAGAAGAAGAAGAAGAAGAAGAAGAAGAAGAAGTTCTAACATAGGGTCGAAAAGACAATTGTAAAATACAAAGAAGCATTAAAATGAAAGATTCAATCCATAAAAATAAGCGAAAATCTGATTTGTTGACTTAATTTTACATATTTCTTTATACTTCTGAGATGAGCTAATATTTACATTGGTCGGGCGGCTGTTCTCATCTTTATTGACATATTTACGACGTTTCGACCGTTGATCACTCTGTTTTCACTGTCCGTCTTGTCGTCCATCGGTCATGTGAGTATTAAATTCGTCAAGCCTTCTTTACTGATTTCCCAGAAACCTTAACTCCTTAAGTATAAATTTTCTTTTTGTTTCTATTCAAACCTTCTTTGTTGCTCGTATATTCGGCCCATAGTGTCCTGAGCATCATTCATGGTATCTCTAATTTGCAAATCCCAGTTTAGGATCTTGTTTGTTTTTTTGTTTTTGTTTTTTGTTTTTTTTTTGTTACTAACGAGTAGACAGTTCTTATCCACTTGACTCCTGTCCATCCCTCATTTTTTCTATACAACCCCGTTTATCTCTCTCCCTTCCTAACAATCTTCACACTTGTGTTTCCATCCTTCCCTTGCCTTTTCTCTGACACACCTTGTAACAGCTTCGTCTTTCTCTTCACTCTCCTCCTGCTTAAACATTTACTCTTACGTAGCCCCCTCCCTGTGCATCAGTGACGGTAACGCCTTGGTTGGAGTGAAACGATAAAAAACAAAACGTTAAAGATTAAGGTGTCAATATTCAGAGAATTTAAAACGATTGCTTGGTTACTTATTTTAGTGCATCGTTTTCCTTAAAATTATTTTCACTTGACGCAAACAATAGTACATACATTATTTTCTTTATACGTCTTACCTCCTCAGGTCATAAGTGATCATCACGTTCTACAACATCCTATCCCTTGTAGATCGTAATAAACTTGTTATTTTTGTTATTTTTCCTAAACCTTCTTCCGCCATCCATTTACTCAAGATCACCAAGTATGTTATGGCTTGTTTTTCACTGCCCCTCTTTTATTTATTTATTTATTTATTTATTTTAAGAGATCCTTGATACTGTCCAAAGAAGAATCTGCAATTTTATTGGTCCCGATCAGGCATCTCGGCTTCAGCTACCACATTAGAGTGCCTTTTCTATAAATTCTTTTATGGTTGTTGTTCGGATGAGTTCATCGCTATGTTATTTTAAGGTTATCAATTTAAGCGCAGTTCTAGACTGGGGTCATAAGCTCAGCAATTTAAGTTTGAGATAGCTAGATGCAACCGTAAATTTTATGCTAAAACTTTAGTTCCTCGTACTTGTCGTTTGTGGAACTCTCTTCTAGCTTCATGTTTTCTAGACAACTTTAATCTTTAAAGATTAAAATGCCATGTCAATTGCTATCTCCTGTCCACCTGATTACTCATCTTTTGTTTTCTCTTCTTAGTAATGCTTCTGTTTTCTAATTCTTCTCCACCCAGTAAACCCTTGTGTCTTAGGGGCGTTACTGTCTTTCTTGGGTTGAACTCGTTTAAAAATAAAAAGGCGTACGGTTGTATGAAAACCATAAAAGTAACGATTGAGTAAAACTGACAATAATGCCAAATAAAATTGGGAGAAATTAAAATCAAGCAGGTACAAAGATTTAAATACCAGGGAAGTGTTCTAAGAGAGGACGGGAAGTGCAACACAAAGATCCGAAGGCGATTTGGCATGGCGAATGATGCGTTTCAGAATCTGAGTAAAGTATTAAGACACATGAAACATTTACTAGAAACAAAGAAGAGAGTACTAGATTGCTATGTGATGTCAGATCTTCAATGCGGAAGTGAATGCTAGACAATATCATTAATGATGAAGGAAAAACTTGAAGCAGCTGAAATGTGGTTCTACAGAAACATACTGGATACAACATGGGGGATCAATTCCATATTACAATCAATATATAAACTGACCCCTCACTTTTTGGTCACAGCATTTTCTATACATTTATATTCCTGATATAAAAAATCAGAAGGATGCATTCCAGAAACTGAGCGGAGTATTAAGAGACAGGAAACTTTCACTAGAAACAAAGAAGAGAGTACTGGATTGCTATGTGATGTCAGTTCTTCAATATGACAGTGAATGCTGGACAATATAATCGAAGATGAAAGAAAAACTTGTAGCAGCTGAAATGTGGTTCTACAGAAGGATGCTGTGAATATCGCGGAACGAGCATGTGAGCAATGATGAGGTTTTGGAAAGGATTCAAACAAAAATGATATTAATATTGAGCATCAGGAAGAGTCAACTAAAGTTCCTGGGGCATGCAATGAGGAAGGAGGGCTTGGAGAACCTAATACTAACAGGCAAACAGAGGGAAAAAGAGACAGATGAAAGCAGCGGAAAACATATTTGAAGGGCATGAGCAGGTGGATGATAGAACGGGGGTTGTGTGGTGTCACAGGAGAAAGTGGGCTCAGAGCCATCAGAAATAGGGAGACGTGGAAGGCCATGATCGCCTATGTCCTGAAGGAATAAGGCACAAAGAAGAAGAAGAAGAAGAAGAAGAAGAAGAAGAAGAAGAAGAAGAAGAAGGTAATGAAAAAATAAATTTACTAAAATGATAAAATAAAATGTACCCTTTGGGGATATTGATAGTTGTTCATGAGTTATTTTTTTTTAAATTTTTTTTATTTTTAATCATACCACCCCAAGCAAGGTGGTAACGCCACTGATGCGCAGGGGGCTACGTAAGAGTAAGGTTGGAA
Organism: Ascarosepion bandense; assembly: GCA_037127315.1. NCBI lineage: Eukaryota > Metazoa > Mollusca > Cephalopoda > Sepiida > Sepiidae > Ascarosepion > Ascarosepion bandense. The sequence goes on from JBBBDQ010000983.1 coordinate 2,350,934, forward strand.
AAGAGAAAACCGGAAAACACATCCTAAACAGGGAACAAGGGATGAGCCTCGACACCTGTTCAATAGACGTGGGTGGAGTGTGAACCGGGCGATAGTTTAATCGATCTACTCTAATTAATTATTCGAACACAGATAAACAGTTTTACTGTTTTTCAATATAGAATTACAGTTTACACTTTCTTTTTATCTCAATTTCCCCTCTATACATTTTATCCATTTTATACCGGATGAAGGTAGCTGAGGAAAATGACAAGAAAAGACTACAAATAAACGGCAAGAAAACCGAATGCATGGTCATCAGTAAAAAAAGGCAGCCCAATATGCCAAATACAGGTCGGAGATACTAGAATCAAGCAGATACAAACATTTAAATACCTCGGAAGTGTTCTAACAGAAGACGGAAAGTGCGACACAGAATATCCGAAGGCTAATTGGCATGGTGAAGGAAGCATTCCAGAAGTTGAGTAAAGTGTTAAGAAACAGGACAATCTCGCTAGAAACAAGGAAGAGAGTACTGGATTGCTATGTGTTGTCCGTTCTTCAATATGGCAGTGAATACTGGACAATATCATCAAAGATGAAGGAAAAACTAGAAGCAGCTGAAATGCGGTTTTATAGACGCATACTGTAACCAAGTGGGGGATCAATTCCATATTACATTCAATATATAAACTGACCCCTCACTTTGTGGTCACAGGAGTTTCTATGCATTTATATTCCTGAGATCCAAAAGCACAAGGAAGGATTCCAGAAGTTGAGTAAGGTATTAAGAAACAGGACAATCTCGCTAGAAACAAGGAAGAGAGTACTGGATTGCTAAGTGTTGTCCGTTCTTCAATATGGCAGTGAATACTGGACAATATCATCAAAGATGAAGGAAAAAACTTGAAGCAATTGAAATGTGGTTCTACAGAAGCATACTGTATACAAAGTGGGAGATCAATTCCATATTACAATCAATATATAAACTGACCCCTCACTTTGTGGTCACAGCAGTTTCTATACATTTATATTCCTGAGATCCAAAAGCACAAAGAAGGATTCCAGAAGTTGAGTAAGGTATTAAGAAACAGGACAATTTCGCTAGAAACAAGGAAGAGAGTACTGGATTGCTAAGTGTTGTCTGTTCTTCAATATGGCAGTGAATACTGGACAATATCATCAAAGATGAAGGAAAAAACTTGAAGCAATTGAAATGTGGTTCTACAGAAGCATACTGTATACAAAGTGGGAGATCAATTCCATATTAGAATCAATATATAAACTGACCCCTCACTTTGTGGTCACAGCAGTTTCTATACATTTATATTCCTGAGATCCAAAAGCACAAAGAAGGATTCCAGAAGTTGAGTAAGGCATTAAGAAACAGGACAATCTCGCTAGAAACAAGGAAGAGAGTACTGGATTGCTAAGTGTTGTCCGTTCTTCAATATGGCAGTGAATACTGGACAATATCATCAAAGATGAAGGAAAAAACTTGAAGCAACTGAAATGTGGATATACAGAAGGATACTGCGAATATCACGGACGAACATGGGAGCAAAGATGAGGTTTTGGAAAAGAAAGAAACGAAAGGGTAATTAATATTGAGCATCAGGAAGACACAGCTAAATTTCCTGGGACATGCAATGAGGAAGGAGGGCTTGGAGAACCTAATACTACCAGGCCAGACAGAGGGAAAAAAGACAGGGGAAAGCAACGGATAACATATTTGAAGGACCTAATCAGGTAGATGACAGAACGAGTGTTTCATAGTTTAACAGAAGGTGTGCTAAGAGCTATAGTGGGTGGGCGTTCTTTAGGCGAGTAGTTGTATATTGTTGCAGATTAACGGAATTTGGCCTCGTTGTAGATAGCCCACTATAAGTCATAAAATAATTATAAATCAAGAAAAGCAAATTGACTTGCAAAATAGCATTTTATATATACACATATCAATTAAGGTTTTTACAATTAAAGTAATACTTTGAATATGAGTCCAACGGACGTGAAAAATGTTCTTGGCAATAAAATGCTGAAAAGAGAATTAATACTTAGGTAGGTGGGAGCGTTGTAAGTTAAGGAATGTCTTTGATGTATGCGCTCCTTTGTTCGGTAAGTAGTTTTGAGACAGGAAAGAAGGAAAAGAGAGGTGAAAGTGACGAGCATAGTAAGCCACTTGACTTGCTTTAGAGTCTGTCTATGTGTGTCTGCGCCGGTCTGTCTGGTGATGCTTTCTGTATCGGCTTTTTATATCTTCTTTTTGGATCGCAGCAGATCATTTGGGAATTCATATCCGTATTTGAATCTGGGCTACTCATTGACAGATAAATAAAATTCGCGTCGGCTCGCGAACTGGAATTTAATATTTAATTAATTTTTAGTTTTCAACCGTAACATCTGCGCGAATCCGGGGTGCGCACCGACGATTTTTGGTTATTTGCTTTTTTGTCGCGAGAGTGACATCCGGTCCCTCGCTTTTGCTCGGTCGATATCACCAAGGAGCCACCAGGGATAGGGAGACGTGGAAAGCCATGATCGCCTATGTTCTGAAGGGACAGGCCACATAGAAGAAGAATGTACTTTTCCTAATAGGGAAATGGCTAATATTACTATAACCAAGGTTAGTAAACAGAAACAAAGAACAACCAAATAAAGAACAGCTCATCAAGAAAAGAAATGAAAGAGAGAAAAAGTCAGTCAGTCAGTTAAGTTCCATACGTAAAACACGCTTGGGGGATCATGGCAGAAGATTATCCCGCAGTAGGTTGCCATTGCTTTCTGCGGTAGACTGGTTGCCAGCCAAGCCTACAGAACCCAATCTGTCCCGTTATTTAACCCATAACTGGAAGGTATTTGCGCGTAAGTGAATGCAATGAATTCAACTGGAATTCGAACTCGGCTCCCCAATTTCTCGTTCCGAGCCGATATCCACTGCACCAGAACGCACATCCAGTTTAAAAAGTACACGAGAGAAAAAAGTTAAATAAACGGAAAATAGATTAACAAAAACATAAAAGAAAGCCAAACGTCTACCATAAGCCGAGTGGCAGTCGGGGAGGGAATTTTTTTGACGTATTGACGCCAGCAATTGTTTTGTTTATTATCTTTCACTCAGCACACACACACACACACACACACACACACACACACACACACACACACACACACACACACACAGCAGCACATTCACGCGTATATCCTAAACTACACACAGAAACAGCAGCACGCACACACGTAAGTATATTGAATGATGACGTCTAGTTTTTTGGCAGAGTTATATCTCATGGACTGATTGCGGTCGACAGTGGCGACGCCTTCAATTAATTTGAACTTTAAAAATGACTATGCCTGGTCTTGAATACAAAATACTCGGATTTAGGGAGAAAATCTAATAGACCCACGGTAGGAGAAAATCAAACGTGTAAAAGAGAATAATAATAATAATTATTATTATTGTTGTTGTTGTTGTTGTTGTTGGTATTATTATTATTATTATTATTATTATTTACACTATAAAAGAGTACTGGATTGCTGTGATGTAAGTTCTTCAGTATAGCAGTGAATGTTGGACAATATCATCAAAGATGAAGGAAAAACTTGAAGCAACTGAAATGTGGATATACAGAAGGATACTGCGAATATCACGGACGAACATGTGAGCAGTAATGAGGTTTTGGAAAAGAAGGAAACGAAAGGGTAATTAATATTGAGCACCAGGAAGAGACAACTAAAGTTCCTGGGGCATGCAATGAGGAAGGAAGGCTTGAAGAACAGGAAAAAGCGTGCTAAGAGCCACCAGGGACTGGGAGACGTGGAAAGCCATGATCGCCTACGCCCTGAAAAGTCAAGGCAGAAGAAGAATATTTTTCAGACTGTTTATCTCAAATTTTTGCCATATTCACTATGTTTCAGCTATTGTGTACTCCGATCTTCTTCAGGTAATTAAAATTTCGAACTTAAACATTCATTTCTTTCCTTCCGGAAGATTGTTCTAGTTCATCGAGTCATGAATCTTCCAGAGATCCCAGTATCAGTTATCTCGCTTTAATTAAGCTAACTTTTCGTTCACCTATGCTGTAGCCAGGTATTGAACTCACAACTCTTTGTGTCAAGAAGCTGTATTCAACCAAGGCTTTTATCCACTGGAACATGTGTCTTTTAGCTCTATCTCTGATATTGAGCGCTTTCAAATAAGTACCGCGAATATATAATATATAAATAATATAATATGTACAACAAATTATATATATATATATATATATACATACACATTTCATATATATAATTATATATAAACTAAGCCGCATGGGCTGTCCAAGATTTGGAAAAAAATAGTTACTGAAGATGAAAAATGGTGCCGGTACTTAAACGTGATCCACAAAGAAACTGTGTAGAGGAATGTCAAACTATAAAATCTCGACCTGCATAAAAAAAAAAATGCTCATGGTTTGCGTTTGATTAAATATTAAGGGCTTGATTCACCAGGGAAATACGGGAAGGGAATTAGTTTTTCAAGACGGTCAGCCCCCGCCACATGTGACTCACGCAATTGCACAAAAATTCCCAGAGCTGACTGACGACATCCTCCTTTACGATAACCCTTGATCACACCTTGCAAATCTCACCTGTGAAAAATCTCAGGAAGTGGATTGGATAGTCCCCCCTCATACACTTTGATGGTTCGAGTTGATTATAACAGATTTCCATATTTACCGGCCATTATAGAACTATTTGAACGGCAAAAGGTTTGCAACTTGTGATGACCCGAAAACAATAGTTGGCGATTTTCTTGATAGCAACACAGATGAATTTTAAAACAAGGTTATCCATGATCTATCCTTTCGTTAGCAGTAGATAATAAAAAAATAGTAGTGATTTTATACTATTAAGTGTTAGTAGTAGTCAGCAAAGAGAAATATAATTCCGACCGGCATAGTTGCGCTGCCTCGCTAGTCTTAACGACTGTCTCACGACTACCTCACTGCTTCGTCCTCGGAAGTCACTCAGGTAAGTGTTTATTGACGGAGTCAATGGTCACCGGCAAAACGTGCAACTCAAAATGCCAAATACAAGTGGAGGATACCAGAATCAAGCAATTACAAAAATTTAAATACCTAGGAAGTGTTCTAAAAGGAGACGGAAAGTGCGATACAGAGGTCCGAAGGCAAATTGGCATGGCAAAGGACGCATTCCAGAAGCTGAGTAAAGTGCTAAGACACAGGAAACTTTCACTAGAAACAAAGAAAAAAGTGCTGGATTGCTATGTGCTGTCAGTTCTTCAATACGGAAGTAAATGCTGGAAAATATCACCGAAAATGAGGACAAAACTGGAAGCAGCGGAAATGTGGTTCTACAGAAGGATGCTGCTGATATCGTAGACTGAGCATGCAAGCAACAATGAGGTGTTGGAAAGAATGGCAACAAAAAGGAAATTAATACTGAGCATCAGGAAGTGACAACTGAAGTTCATGGGACACGCAATGAGGAAGGAGAGCTTGGAGAACCTGATACTGACTGATAGAAGGAAAGAGAGACAGAGAAAGGCAGCGGATAACATATTTGAAGGGCCTGATCAGTGTGGATGACGGAACGGTGATTGCCAGAAGTAACAGGAGCAAACATACTAAGAGCCACAAGGAATAGGGAGACGTGGAGAACCAGGATCGCCTACGTCCTGAAGAACATAGAAGAAGAACAGCAATATATATATAGTTTTTGCCTTATCGCCATAACAATATCTATCTACATATATATATATATATATATATATATATATATATATATATATATATATATGTCATTTTTGTCTAACATGTAATTTGCTCTACATTTTCTTCAACGATTTTTGTATTGAGCACTTTTTTTTATTCTTGCTACCTTGAAGGGACCGTTCTGTGACACCCTTTTTGGTCCTTTCTTTCTCTTTCTCTCTCTCTCTCACTATCCACACACACACACACACACACACACACACACACACACAAACAAAAACACACATATATATTTATAGTTAACGCGGTGTTGAACGTTTCAGTCAAGCCACCATTCACTTTAAATATCTGCTGGGTTTATTTTAGTAGAAAATAAATCAAGTCTACTCCTAACTTAGAGGTGTGAAGAACAGACGGGTTTATACATTTTCCTAGGCTTACGGCCATATCACGTTGAATACACCGGTTCTCGCTCGATCACCGCAGTTAAGCAACATTGAGCCTAGTCAGTACTTAGATGGGTGACCGCTTGGGAATACCAGGTGTTGTAAGAGTATAGTGACGGATGTGCGTTGTGGTGCAGTGGATATCGGCTCGGAAAGAGAAATCGGTGAGCCGAGTTCGAATTCCAGTTAAATACCCTGCATTCACTTAAGCACTGGTTCCCTTGGGACAGGTATTAATCCGTCCCCTCCCTTCAGTTATGGGTTAAATAACAGGGTAGGACTTAGGGACCCTGCCCTTAAAAACCAATCCCAATGAATCTTGATACTCGAAAAGAAAAATGTATTACTAGACACAAAACCTATATAAAAACAACAATAAAATTGTTGAATGATATAGGTATTACTAGCAATAAATAAATAAAATTTAGTTGGCAATAAATGACCCGCCGATGTTGATATGCCATAAAAACAAAACAACCAACCAAACATTTTCCGATGGTATCAGCGCAAACTAGGTAGCATTTCAAATTGAATCGCTGATTCCAACTTTCTGTGCCTGTCTCATTTCCTTTCCTTCTTATCATGTGCCGTGTCCCTTCAGGACGTAGCCGATCATAGACTTCTACTTCGCTGTACATGATCCGGGCTCTTCTAAAGAAGGTAGCAAAAGAAAAAAGAACTGAGCATAAGCTTCAATAAAACTGATTATATGGTCATCAGTAAAAAATAGAGGAGACCAATATGCCAACTACAAGTCGGATAAACTAAAATAAAACAAGAAAAATTCAAATACTTGGGAAGTGTTTTGACATAGGATGGGAAGTGCAACATGGAGATCCAAAGACGCATTGGCATGGACAAAGACGCATTTCAGTAGCTAACCAAAGTACTGAAAGACAGGAAAATTTCATTAGAAACAAAGAAAAGAGTGCTGGAATGCTATGTGATATATTTCCTTCTGTATGAAAGTGAATACTGGACGATCTCATCAAAGATGAAGGAACAGCTTGCGGCAGCAGAAATGTTGTTTTACAGAAGGATGCTAATGATACCATCGACAGAGCACCTGTGCAACGATGTGGTGTTGAAAAGGATGCAAACGAGAAGAAAACTCATACTAAATATCAGAAAGAGACAGATGACGTTCCTGGAACACGTCATGAGTAAGGAATGCATAGAGAACTTAATACTCACAGGTCAGATAAAAGGAAGAAGAGACAGGGGAAAGCAGCGGGAGACGTATTTGATAGGCTTGATCAAATGGATGGCAGAGCAGAGTTTAGAAGAGATACCAAGGGAAAAAATATTGAGAGCGGCAAGAGACAGAGCTAAGTTGAGGTCGATGTTCGCTTACGTTCTGATGGGACACGGCACATGAACAAGAAAAATAGTATAGATCAGCTAGTGAGGCTCGAACTCACTAATTTGTAGTAATTATCCGATGCCAAGTCGCTCTGGCGATTTGATATTAGTGATAGAAAGCGACAGAAATACGGCGAAAGAAATACTAAGCAAAAAAAGGTAACGTCACGAATTATTATGATCCATCGTACAGAAAACAGAAAAGCTCTACATAACAATGTTTTTCGATTGAAACATATGATTATTATTGATTGTTTGTTGCTAAGTATTTCTTATTTGACAAAAAAAAAAAAAAAAAAAAAAATTGCAGAAGAAATCCGGCTTTGAATAAAACGAATATATTTACTCGGCTTCGTTATTCATAACTGACAAGTGAAGGAAGCAGTTTTTCTCCTTCGTTTCGTCTTTACCGAATCATTTCATCTTTTATATTCGTTTTTTTTCTTTTTCTGGAAGTTTTTGTTTAATGTTTCTTTTCGATTCCTCATCTGCAAGAGCCGATGTCTTTCCTGCTCATTCTGATCCATCTTTTTGAAAGTTTCTTTTATATATTTTCATGTTCTTCGTTAGAAACACAAAAGGATTTATCGTTTTGCATCTACGCCAACTTCAATACCGCTTTTGCCGCATTTTCGCATTACCTTGCCAGACTTGAAACGTCTTCAGACTTAGCCCAGAACTGCGTAAGGAGAAGAAAAATGCCATGGAAATGAGGTTACAAAAATATTTATCGTTAATGAAGGAAAAATGGCCTGGTGAATTTTGAAGCAAATGAAATGTGATTCTACTCAAAGATGCCGCGAATATCATGGATCGAGCATCTGAGCAATCATGAGGTCTTAGTAATGATGGAAACAAAAAAGAAATTAATACTGAGCATCAAGAAGAGACAGCTGAAGTTCCTGGGACATGCTATGAGGAAGGAAGACTTGGAAAACCTGATACTAACAGGGAAAAAGAGACAAGGTAAAGCAACAGATAACATATTTGAAGGACCTAATCAGGTGGATGATGGAACGAGGGTTGTAAGGTGTAAGAGAAGAAGGCGTGCTAAGAGGCACCAGGGATAGGGAGACGCGGAAAGCCATGATCGCCTACGTCCTGAAGGGACAGGGCACATAGAAGAAGAATAATTTGATGCTCACAGGACTTATTGAAATTAAAAAAGAGGCCGCAAACTTGAACAACTTTTGTGAATGAATGAAGGTTTGCAAAAATACAAAGGTGTTGTGGATTAGTTTTCGCACTGAAGGTAATAATCGTGCTATGTCAGTTGCTAATCGATTTAACGCACCCTAAATGTTAGGAACTTGAGAATCTTCCACTGTAAGCTGACTCCTTAGTATTCGACTAACTGCCGACTAATTTCAACTGCGTAGTAGTTCTACTGAACTCCAATAGAACTCTAAAAAACTCTCTAGAAATTCTATGAACTCCTATTAACTTCCCAAGAACTTCTCGAGTTAACTTCCTATCAATATCATAATAGGAGGGAAAGATCATAATCTGAGGAATAGATGCGTTTCACCATAACAAAAGGTTACTGATGTAATTAATATATAATGAATATGCATACACCTTGGTTCCCACTCACAGTAATGTGATTGGATGGTGTCAGCTATAAATACAGACCAAGGCGGGGACGCATAGTGACTTACGCCCATAGGTCTACTATTAGAGGTTTACTGGTCTACGACTATTGATCTACGTCCTACGCCTACGTCTCAGTATACTGCATACGACGGGTACCCTCCATTACGTCTACATATTAGATGGCCCTACTCGGTTACATTTGACAAAACCACTTAATATCCTCGAATGATATATATTCCCTTTCCGGAACATATCAGTAACTAAGTGTTACAAGGGAGAAGAAGATGTGGTGAGCCATGATTGAACATATTCTGAAAGTAAAAAGCTCATAGTACAAGATGGAGAAAGGACATTTACAGTTAAAATGATATGATTAAGGGATATTTTCGGGGACACATAATGAGGAAGGAAGGCTTAGGGAATTTGACACTTACAGGTACTATCGAAAGCAAAGTGACAGGTAGTGGCAGTGAGCCACGCACTTGACCAGCTTGCGTGAATAGGCTTTAAGAGAGATGAGAAAACGACAAGCGTTACTAAGTGTTACAAGGGAGAAGAATATGTGGAGACCCGTGAATTCACATATGCGGAAGATAAATGGTTTATAGCACAAAAAGAAAAATGGAGATTTATACTTCGGATGATAAGGAGATAATTTATATTTCTGGATAAGAGCATGAAGTATTTGAACGTTTCTAAACTTATCTCGATTGGTTTAGTTCGGTTTGTTTTATGGCATATTAACCCATCCACTTGGGGTTATTTAATACAGAAGGATTTTGTTCCTTCAAAAACGTATTTTTGTTAATATCTTTCGATTAAAAACGTATTTTTGTTGGTGACATTTTTCCTTCAAAAAATGTTTTTGTGTATATATTTCATCAAAGCCTGTTTTTATACTTTCATAGTGTCTTGACTCCTGTTTGGATGGTTAACTATTGGCCCATAGCTTGGACCCTAACAGGTGCTGCCACCTTGGGTCAGGTTGAACTTGGGAACAACAGCAATTAAGAGGTGGTTTCATGCTTCTCGCAACCTTGAAATCAGAGGTCTTGCTGCCGGATGGAGTTTAAACTTATCTTGAATAGATTCGATATCAATTTCATAAATAAATAAAGAAAGGCAGCCTAGAGAATTTGATACGCACAGGTACTATCGAAGTCAAAAAGAGCAGATGGAGACAGTGGGTCAGGCACTTGACCAGCTTGCATAAATGGATAGTGAGAAAGATGGCAAAAAGACAAAAGTTAGAATAACTCAGGATAGGAAGTTGTGGAGATCAACATCGGGCATATAATAAACATTGTAGCCAAAGGAGAAGAATAATGGAGAATTATACTTATATGAATTTCCTCTGCCACTTCTGCAAATATTTTCACGGTTTCTGCTCCGACAAATTTAGTTCTCTGGTGTCCCCTCTACACGAATTTACTCGAGCTACTAGACTGGCAACAAGGTCCCTACCATTTACAGCCAAAATAACCAAATGCAGCCGCCGCTTCTACTCTAACAGCTTCTTATTTCGCCTGTGGTACTCCTTTCCGCATACTTATTTCCCTTATAGTTACAATCTCCAAGAGTTTAAATGCAACGTCGATTGCCATCTCTCAACTCGTACCCTTGCCACCCTGACACCCTCTGTATCTTATTGTGCTCTCTTTTCGCTCTACTCTCATGTAACTCTCTTCAGTGTTCCCTTCTTTCTCTTATCCATTTTCCGACGCCCCCTTAACTTGCCTCTTTTTCCCTTTTCTCTTCACTTTGTAGCCCTCCACAACTGCCACTACTATCTTGCTCGAGGTGAAATAATTATAAAAAAAATAATACTAAAGAAATAGTTTATAAATCTTGGAAACATAACTATGAAAGAAAGCTTATGAAATCAGAGGGTCTTGAGGACTACCGAGTGCGAAAGAAGCATGTAGAGGTAGCGGGCCACGCCCTAGACCTGCTTGTTTGAATGGATAGTGGAAGTAATGGCAAAAATCACGTTTCTGATAGGATAGGATGTCGTAGAGAGCCATGGCTGCCAATGTCTGGAAGTGACTCGGCACATAAAAATAGAATGGGAACTTATATATAGATTCATAAAGAAATAGTTGATATTTTTTGTCGGGTAGGGGTATGGATATAATGAAAATAGACGGTGTAGAGAATTTGACAGTCACGAGACCTAATCGACTTAACGCACCCAAAATGTTAGGAACTTGGCAATCTTCCACTGAAAGCAGACTGCTTAGTATTCGGCTAACTGCCGACAAATATCAACTGCCTTATTCCAACTATGTTCAAACTGGAACTCACTAGTAATTCTACTGAATTCTAATAGAACTCTAAAGAACTCCCTAGAAATTCTAAGAACTCCTAAGAACTTCCCAAGAACTTCTTCCGTTAACTTCCTGTTAAATCTTATCAATATAGGAGGGAGAGTCCATTATCTGGGGAATAGGCGTGTTTCAGCATAAAAGTAGGTATACTGGTTAAGTGTCAGGAAGGATTGGTTGAGCCACGCCTGTGTAGCCGGGTTATACAGAAGCATTTGATAATCTTGTATCAGAATGCACGTTATTGTCACCCACTGACTGCAAAACGTGACATTGCTGAATGGGACAACATTTGCATTATAATATCTGCAAATTTGCGGAAAGTAAAATTCAAGAAATTGGCATGTAAACCACCCAGACTCGATTAGAGACATCGGATTTGTAACAATTTCATGATACTTTACATTTTTTTTAATCACATCACCCCAAGCAAGGTGGTAAGGCCACTGGTGTGAAGGGGGCCACGTAAGAGTGAATAGATTGGAAAAAGAGAAAGCCAGAAACCACATCCCAAACAGGGAACAAGGGATGAGCTTCTACACCTGTTCAATAGACGTGGGTGGTGTGTGAACCGGGCGATAGTTCAGTCTATCTACACCAACTAAAAAAAAATACAAAAGAAATGAAAAGTGAAAAGACTGGAAAAGAGAAAGCCGGAAACCACATCCTAAACAGGGAACAAGTGATGAGCCTTTACACCTGTTCAATAGACGTGGGTGGAGTGTGAACCGGGCGATAGTTCAGTCTATCTACTCCAATTGAAAAAAAAATACAAAAGAAATGAAAAGTGAAAAGATTGGAAAAGAGAAAGCCGGAAACCACATCCTAAACAGGGAACAAGGGATGAGCCTCTACACTTGTTCAATAGACGTTACACACAGATAGAACAATCAAAACTAATGGCCTAGACATCTTGATTCAGAAACTGCAAAAAACAAACTGGTTCTTTTTATTGACATATCAGTCTCTGCAGACTGTATTGTACCTTTGAAGTTTTAAAATACAAGGACCGTAAAATGCAAATTTCCAAAATGTGGCACATGAGGACATAAAAAGTTCCAGTTGTAGTTGCAGCCATTTGTTTAATTGGAAATATGCCCGATAGACTCACTGAAGGGATTCCTGCTAGTTTATACCCTAAAGAAATACCAAAAAATTGTACTCACAAATAAACTTGCAAAGGTTTTATCGATGTAAAACATGTGAATTTTTGTTTCTTTCCTCCAACGAGCTCAGTGGATAATGTCATGATACCATCTCTGACCTTAGGTCATAATACATTCTCCAACCTTAGGTCATGATACCACCTCTGGCCTTAGATCATGATACCATCTCTGACCTTAGGTCATGATGCATTCTCTGACCTTAGGTCATAATACCATCTCTGACCTTAGATAATGATGCCATCTTTGACCTTAGCTCATGATGCCATCACTGACCTTAGGTCATGATGTCATCTTCGACCTTAGGTCATGATGCATTCTCCGACCTTAGGTCATGATGCCATCTCTGACCTTAGATTTTTGTTTTGGACTGGAAAAAATGATTATACACCAGAAATTAAATAATTCTACCAATAATAAGAAGAATAAATAAGTCTATTTAAACGAAGGTAAAGAATATAATTAAACAATATAATGAGAATAAAAATGATGGCCAACAACCATTTTAAAACAATGTAGAGATTCTTCTATCATGTGGTCGTGATTTAAAAAAGAAAAGAAATCTCTGTAAACCAAATATAAAATAATGGATAAATTTTTCCTTTACATCCAATGGTGCGTAGGGCAGCGTTCTTGCTGTTTCCGTAACAAACTTTTTTTTTATGGCGCAGGGTCGTTAACCCTGCACCCAAATTCCAAACCTGGAGGAAGGTGATTTTCTAAGCGTAGCTTAGATGTGACACACGGCTGAAAGTAGAGAGTACCCAGTGTGGATCGAACTGACTACGCAGTTATAATGATTCTAGCTCGACGAACTTGCTAACCATTACAACACACCGAGGTGCCCAAACAAAAGATGATTTTTTATTAGTGCATGAAGAGTAAATAGTACAAGCTTTTACAAATACTTACCTATGAACGTGAGTACAATCAGCAATTAAGGTATTTGCGTCAAAGGAGTCAGTGAAACCGGATATTACAGCGACCTTTCAGTTAAGTTTGTGGGTTTTATATGATTATCAGGATTTAAATGGTGGGTACAAAAAGACTAACAACGGGCTTCAGTACTGCAAACAATTTAAGATTTTTTTCTAACATGGGTGATATCGGCCACCAGTGGACGATGTCAATTGTTGGATGGGCGATGAGCAACTGAACAGAAAATGATGGACGATTAGAAATTTTGATAAACGATATAAAATTTCAAATCTTAAAAATATATTACAACATATGCTAACGGTAAAAATATTCAGAGACTATATGTAAAGGACCCCTGTATATAAAAAGAACAGGATATTAAATGAGAATAATTGGAATCATTTTAAATATATTAAATATCCCAGCAAATAGGAAACATTTTTGTATTTTATATAGTTTTGAGAAGGGTCATTAACATTCCAATTTTGTCGAACTGTTTGACACAATGTTATTTTTTTTTTCAAAACCCTCAACCGTTCGCATCAGTGATTACTTCAAAATATGATATCATTTTCCTTAGCGACATTTTCGCTAAACTAAATTATCTCAATATATTATTGCAAGGAAAGCTTGTCGACTGTAAATCGTTCGTTATTGCTTTCATTTCAAAATTAACACAATATAAAATGAATATTTCAAAATGTCAACTCTGTCAATTTCAACGGTTGAATAGCTTGAATGATGAATTGATGGTAGCTGATGAGGATGTGATTGCATGCTGCGATTATTTGCAATCAGGGCATTATAACAAGGTACAACGATTTCAGGATATTATCGCTTTGCCTGTTCCACTTGAGTCAGTCAGTTAAGTGCCATACGTGATACACGCTTGGGCGATCATGTCTCGAAACAGACATGACTGACTGGGCAGAAGATTATCCCGCAGTAGGTTGCCATTGCTTTCTGCAGTAGACTGGTTGCCAACCAAGGCTATAGAACCCAATCTGTCCTGTTATTTAACCCATAACTGGAAGGAATAGACGGATTAATACCTTTCCCAAGGGTATTTGTGCGTAAGTGAATGCAAGGAATTCAACTGGAGTTCGCCGATTTCTCGTTCCGAGCCGATATCCACTGCGCCACAACGCACATCCACTTGAGTATAACACCCATTTGAAGACTAAGCAATCGAATGAAAAGACGATATGCAGGAAGAATCGATAAATTTACAAACGGAAAACAATGCTTCAACGCGGTATCGGCTTTTTGGTAACATAACTTGTGGTGTCATCAAAATATCGAGAGATCTTATCTCATTCTACGGAACCTAAATTTTTGCTTTCACTAATTATTTAGAGATGGTTTCAATCAAATGAATACCTCAGTAGATAGACTTAACTATGGCCCGGTTCACACTCCACCCACGTCTATTGAACAGGTGAAGAGGCTCATCCCTTGTTTCCTGTTTAGGATGCGGTTTCCGGTTTTCTCTTTTCCAATCTTCTCACTCTTTTTTTTCAATTGGAGTAGATAGACTTAACTATGGCCAGGTTCACACTCCACTCACGTCTATTGAACAGGTGAAGAGGCTCATCCTTTGTTTCCTGTTTAGGATGCGGTTTCCGGTTTTCTCTTTTCCAATCTTCTCACTCTTTTTTTTCAATTGGAGTAGATAGACTTAACTATGGCCAGGTTCACACTCCACCTACGTCTATTGAGCAGGTGAAGAGGCTCATCCCTTGTTTCCTGTTTAGGATGCGGTTTCCGCTTTTCTCTTTTTCCAGTCTTTTCACTTTTCTCTTATTTATTTATTTATTTTTTTCAATTGGAGTATATAGATTAAACTACTTTCAAGACATGGCTAATTTGGCAAAGAATAATCCTGCAGTATGTTGCCATTTCTTTCTACGGTAGACTGGCAAGAGAGGCGTCTGTTACCTTCCGAGTGAAAAGTATCCGACGCATATTGGGAATCTCATGGAAAGATAAGTTACCCAAAACTGACGTCCTATCTCGCGCGGGTCCGCCCGCCATGTTCACACTCCTTAAACAGCGCAGACTTCGCAGGCTAGGCCCTGTCCACCGCATGCGAGATGGTCGAATTCCAAAAGACCCCCTGTATGGAGAGCTGGCCTCTGGAAGAAGACCCATTTGGTGGCCACAGCTGCGGTATCATGACATCATAAAATGCGATATGAAGGCTGTGGGCATCAACACGTCGCAGTCGACCGGACCAAATGGAGAGTAACCGTGGCCCAACACTCAAATCAATGGAAGAGCAACTGACACAAGTCGCCAAGGTGAGATTTTAAGGTATTTTTAATGTTCAGTTATAGTGAGAAGGTTGATTTAGTCAGATTTTAATGAATTTGTTTTATTTTAAAAAACTGAAGATGTCTTTTAGTTTTGTATTCAAAATAATAATAATTTATTTTTCTTTAAAAATGTATTGCTGGTAATATTTTTTCTTTCAAAAATGTATATTTTTCTATAAAAGACTATTTTTGTATATATTTCTATAAAATATTATTTTTATACTTTTATACTTAGTGTTTTGGCCCCAGTTAGGGGGTAACTATTTGCCCATAGCTGAGACCCTAAAAAGTACTACCACTCCGGATTAGGGTGAACCTGAGAAAAACAGCAATTAAGAGGTGGTTCTATGCTCCTCACAACCTCCCAATCATCATGTCCAGGACCATGTGTGTAGGTGAACAGAACGAATTCAGCAGGAATTTGAACTCTGCTCTAAAGATTCCTTATTTCGAGCCAACATCCACTGGCATCCCAACCCACATCCAATGGTTTGTTACAACCCTGTAAAACCCCGGTTATTCTTTTTATTTTTACAGGAAATCAATCTATTTTAGATTTATCAAAGTAGGGGAAATATCCATGAAAGCATAATTTGCTCACCATATTGTTTCCGTGGAAGGATTTTATTAAACCGATTTGCCACAACTTTACTTTTGTTTTTTTTATGGATTCTCATTCCTTATACTTTCATGGCTTCTGCTCCAACGAACTGAAGTCAGTGGTGCCTCTACAACATGTGTTTACTCGTGCAACCAGACTGGCAATTGGGTCTCACCCATTCACAGTTAAATCAACCAAATGCAGATGACAGTTCTACTCCTGCAGCTTTTTTCTTGCACTTCTCGCCTGGGGAACTCGCTTCCTTATTCTTGCTTTCCTGACAGCTACAACCTCCAGGAATTTAAATGGAATGTCAATACTCATCTCTTAAACACTTGACCCTAATTCTTTCTTCACCACCCTGTATATCCTTTTCTTTCTCTCCACCTCTGCAACTGTCATCACACCTCTATTCCATCCTTCTCTTCCTACTTTCTAACTGGTTCGTCTTAATCTTCCCCCTCTTCTATCTAATTGTTTTACTCTTATGTAGCCCTCTGCACATCAGTGACGCTAATGCCTTGCTCGGGGTGATATGATTAAAAAAATTGGTATTTATTAGAAAAATGTTTTCCTCTTTTCAACGCAGCTCATCATCTTTAAAATCATTTGACACCATTCGATATTGACAGTTTTTCTTTCATCTATTCCCCACTTATTTCATTATTTGATATAAAATTGTTTAAACTTTTTTATCACGTTGTCCATTTCTAACTTATGAGGAAAATAAGCATATTTTACTCATTAAGAACAAATTATAAGGTTTTATTAGAACATTTGGCCCAACTTAGCCAAGATAGTACCAATTGAAATACTTCGTGAGTGTGAAATAAATAATCGAGACAAAATTATTTAACAAACAATTCATTCAAAGCAATGAAATTATAATGTATCTATTCCCTTAAGAATCTCTACTGGCAGCAAACCGCCTGCATGCGGACAAGTAACGAATTCAGCAGATACACAATAATATAAAGGAGCGTAAGACAAAGATGTGTCTTTTCACCGGCTCTATTCAAATTGTAGAGCGCGAATATTTTGAGGAACCTAGATGTTATGCCAGGATTCGTTATTGGAGGCCACAATTTGAAAAACATCTGAGCATACAAGCAACGATGAGGTGTTGGAAAGAATGGCAACAAAAAGGAAATTGATGCTGAGCATCAGGAAGAGACAACTGAAGTTCCTGGGACATGCAATGAGGAAAGAGAGCCTGGAGAACCTGATACTGACTGGTCAGATAGAAGGAAGGAGAGACAGAGAAAGGCAGTGGATAACATATTTGCAGGGCCTGATCAGGTGGATGATGGAACGGAGGTTGCCAGGAGCAACAGCAGCAAACATACTAAGAGCCACAAGGGATAGGGAGACGTGGAGAACCATGATCGCCTACGTCCTAAAGGGACAGGGCACATAGAAGAAGAAGAAGAAGAAGAAGAAGAAGAAGAAGAAGAAGAAGAAGAAGAAGGTACGCAGATGATACAGTGCTGCTAGTAGACACGGAAAGCAAACTACCAGACCTCCTAAGGAGGTAACTGAAGAGATTGACAAGAAAGAACTACAAATAAACTGCAAGAAAACCGAATGCATGGTTCTCAGCAAAAAGAGCATCTTAAAATATCAAATACAGGTGGGGGATACTAAAACCAAGAAAGTATAAAAATGTTAAAATCTGGGAAGTGTTCTATCAGAAGACGTTACATCCGAAAGCGAATTGGTATGGCAAAGGACGCGTTCCAAGAGATGAGTAGAGACAGGAAAATTTCGCTAGAAACAAAGAAAAAAGTATTGAATTGCTATGTAATGTCAGTGGTTCAATATGGCAATAAATGCCAGAGAATATCATCAAAGATGAAGGAAAACTTGAAGCAACTGAAATGTGGTTCTACAGAAGGATGCTGCGGATATCATCGATCGAGCCTGTGAGCAATGATGAGGTTTTGGAAAGGAAGGAAACGAAAAGGGAATTGATACTGAGCATCAGAAAGAGACAGCTAAACTTCCTGGGAAATTCAATGCGGAAGGAGGGCTTGGAGAACCTGACAGTAACAAGTCAGATCGAGGGAAAAAGAGACTAGAGAACAGATTGGAAGGGCCTGATCAGGGGGATGACAGAACGGGGGTTGCGTGTTGCAGCAGGAGAAAGCGTGCTAAAAGCCACCAAGAATAGGGAGAAGTGGAAAGCCCTGAGCGCCTACGTCCTGAAAGGACAAGACACATCAAAGAATATTCCGTTTTGTTCTCCTTCATGAATGTTATTATTGCGAACGAAGTGATGTTACAGTTGGTACTTTTTCGTATCCATTTCTAACATCCAAATCCATGATCCATGATATCCGCAGCATCCTTCTGTAGAACCACATTTCAGTTGCCTAAATCTTTTCCTTGATCTTCGATAATATCGTCCAGCCTTCACTGTCATATTGAAGAACTGACATCACATAGCAATCCAGTGTTCTCTTCTTTGGTTTTAGCAAAATTAACCGGTCCCTTAATACTCTACTCAGCTTCTGGAATCCGTCCTTCGCCATGCCAATTTGCCTTCGGTTCTTTGTGCAGCACTCTCCGTTTACTGTTAGAACACTTCCCAAATATTTAAATTTCTGTACCGGCTTGATTTTAGTATCCCCCACCTGTATTTGGCATTCTAACTAAATCTTTTGACTACGTTTAAAAAATATTTTGGTAGCATTTTTTTTAAATTTCCGGCCAGAATAAAGGGTAAAACTCCTTCAAAAAATGCATCAATTTTTTTTGTTTTTTTTTTGCATGCATTTAACACATTCAATATCTCACCATAATGTTTTTTCATGCAAGGAATTTTATGATTATTTTTTTTATTTATGTTTATCATACATAAAAATACAACATTTTATTGAGTTGATTTTGATTGCTTCAAAAGTCGTAACAATTTAAAACACTATTTTAATGAATTAAGTGATAGATAATTGATATGTTCCGGAAAGAGATATATAACAATGCGTGGTAGTTGAATGGTTTAGGCAAATGTAACCGGGTAGGTCAACCTAGTATGTAGACGTAATCGTCGTATGCAGTATCCTGAGACGTCGGCGTAGTCAGTAGACGTAGTAGATCTCTGGTGGAAGATCTCTAGATCTCTCACTCTCTTCGTCTATATTTATGGCTGACACCAGCCAATCACATTCTAGTGCGGGGGGACCAAGGTGTATACATATTCATTACATATTTCTTACATCAATAATATAGTTTAGTTTTAGATGAGGTTATTAACATGGATTCGTTTAGGAAATATTTGGTGCAATTTCATTGCGGGTTGAATACAGAGTCGGCTTTTATATTCAGTTTTCTCCTTCATTAGCTTTCCGCTAACCCTGCTCTCTCGATATTAAAATAGCCACAAAAATTGTGCACCATTTTTAACATTAAATGAATTATTTCAACAATGTTTATATATATATATATATATATATATATATATATTGCAGGTGCGAAGATAAAATTAGCACCTAAAATCTCTCAAGCATAACAAAAAATATTTATGAGATAAGGTATTGTAATTATTTACTTTGTTCCGACTATTGTCAGCATCTTCATTGTCATATTTACGACGTTTCTTTGCCATTGTACAGTCCAATCTTCTTCAGTTGATTGTCATTTTGATCCGAAATATTTCTTTTGATCATTGGTGTACATTGTTCTCCTCCCATGATCTATGACACTTCTAAAGGTAATTTGTTTTGTTTTTGTAAAGGTTTTTTCAAGAGTTTGGTTCCCAAAACTCTTTGGGTCAACATCACTGGATTCAACCGATGCTTTTATCACTTAGGACATATGTCTTTGAGGATATCAGTAAATGGATTTTTGAAACTTACAAACCTAATTTCTTAGTCAACATTTTCTACTTAGAGAGTTGTGTTAAGGGGAGATAATTAAGACATATGTCTTTGAGGATATCAGTAAATGGATTTTTGAAACTTACAAACCTAATTTCTCAGTCAACATTTTCTACTTAGAGAGTTGTGTTAAAGGGAGATAACTAAGACATCCGGAAGTGGCATGATTCATGGAACGAGAACAATCTACCCCAGTGATTGAAATAAAACTCTCTAAGTTTTTATTCACCAGGTATTGAACTCATAATTCTTTGGGTGAAGTCACTTGATCAAATCAAGTGGGCCATGTGTTCTTGAAGAAATAAAGGTTTCGGTCCGAAATTACAATAACGTGAAGAAGGTAGGAATGTACAGCGGCCGGAACGTCGCGAATATGGAAATAAAGAAAAGGACAACACTACAAACAATGTAAATGATGTAATTGATTTTTATAAGTTGATACGAAGGTGATTTGGCATGGCGAAGGACGGATTCCAGAAGCTGAGTAAAGTATTAAGAGACAGGAAACTTTCACTAGAAACAAAGATGAGAATACTAGATTGCTGTGTGATGTCAGTTCTTCAATACGGCAGTGAATGCTGGACAACATCATCAAAGATGAAGGAAAAACCTGAAGCAACTGAAATGTGGTTCTACAGAAAGATGCTGCGAATATCATGGATAGAGCATGTGAACAATGATGAAGTTTTGGAAAGTATGGAAACAAAGGAAATTGATACTGAGCATCAGAAAGAGAGAGCTAAACTTCCAGGGACATCCAATAAGGAAGGAGGGCTTGAAGAACCTGATACTAACAGGCCGGATAGAGGGAAAAAGAGACAGAGGAAGGCAGCGGATAACATATTTGAAGAGCCTGAGCAGGTGGATGGCAGAACGGGGGTTGCGTGGTGTAACAGCAGAAAGCGTGCTAAGTGTCACTAGGGATAGGGAGACGTGGAAAGCCATGATCGCTTACGTCCGGAAAAGACAAGGCACAAAGAAGAAAAAGAAGAAGAAGTAGAAGAAGAAGATAAGTAAAAAAGCTTAAAACATTGTACTCTCTGAGTTATGTGTTTTATTCGATACAAAAGATCCCTGTGATTAAGAAAAGAAGAAAGCTTAGACATGTACATCCTTTTCTACTAAGTTGATATTATCATCTAGTGGAAGTTAGCAGAAGTTTCTTAGCAAACAAGTGGGAGCAATATCACTCTAAGTTTTAAAAGTCCTATAACCAATAAAATTTATTCAGTTCTTCAATTTAGACTTTCTTATATCTTGTTGTGACACTTACTTTACTGCTGCTACCTCTTTCTTTCACCGATGCTTTCTTTCTTCACTTCTTTCCTTCTTTCTTTTCACTGTGATAGGCAACCAGACTGGCCACAAGGTCCCACCCATTCACAGTCAGATCAACCAAATACAGCCGACAATTCTACTCCCTGTTTCTTTTCTTGCTATTCCCGCCAGTGGAACTCTCTTCCATATTCTTGCTTTCCTGACGGCTACAACCTCCACGAATTTAAATGCAATGTCAATACCCATCTCTTCTCCACTTGACTAGAGTTCTTTCGACATCACCCTGTATATCTTTTCCTTTCTCTCTACCTTTGCAAATGTCATCACACCTGTATTCCCATCCTTCTCTTGCTCCTTTCTCTGACACCCACTGTTCGTCTTTCTCTTTACTCTCCTCCTATCTAATCTTTTTACTCTTATGTAGCCCCCTGCACATCAGTGGGGTTACCGCTTTGCTTGGGGTGAAACGATTAAAAAAGAAATTAGGATTGTTTGGTTCTTTTCTTTATATTGTCTTTTCTCTTAGTGGCTATATTCTTCTTTCCTTTATTATACCATTCTTTCCACCTTCCTTTTTTTTCCTTTCCTTTGTTCCTTCCTTTGTTCTTTATATTGGGGTCACTGCCTCTTTTAGCTTCTCTTCTTTCTTTCTTTAATTTTTTCTTTTGTTGCCTACCTTAATTATTAATATTTTTCTTTCTTTTGTAATTTGCATATTTAAGAAAATTTTCGTTTATTTCTATTAGATTTTTAGAATTTCATGTTTGATTTTTCTTCTTTATTTTACATTTAATTTTCATTATTTTCCCTTACTTCAACTGCTCCTGTGTCTCCTTCCTTCCTTCCTTCCTTCCTTCCTTCCTTCCTTCCTTCGTTTCTTCCTTCATTCCTTCCTTCTTTTGACAAGGATATAGTGGTTTTTCAAACCCCCTCTCTTCAGGTTTTAGTTCTAATTTCTTTCTTTCTTTCTTTCTTTCTTTCTTTCTTTCTTTCTTTTCTAATCTGCATAATTAAACACATTTTTCTTTCTTTCTTTTAGATATAAATATCATTAATTTATCTTCCGTGATCTTTACTTAATTCTTTCTTTCTGTCTTTCTTTCTTTTTTTTAATTTATTTTCTAATCTGCATAATTAAGCACATTTTTCTTTCTTTCTTTTAGGTTTTTAGAATTCCATGTCCGATTTTACTCCTTTATTTCATTTTTAACTATCATCATCTTTCCTTTACTTCAACTGTTCTTGTATTTTTTCCAAATTCCTTCCAAATTCTTTCCTTCCTTCCTTCCTTTCTTCAGTCATTCCTTCCTTCCTTTCTTTGACATGGATATAGTGGTTTTTCAAACCCCATCTTTTAAGGGTTTATTTCTAATTTCTTTCTTTCTTTCTTTCTTTTCTAATCTGCATAATGAAGCACAATTTTCTTTCCTTCTTATAGACTTTTAGAATTCCATGTCCGATTTTACTCCTTTATATCACTTTTAACTTTTATCATTTTCCCTTTACTTCAACTGTTCCTGTATCTTCTTCTAAATTCCTTCCTTCCTTCCTTCCTTCCTTCCTTCCTTCCTTCCTTTGACAAAGATATCATTGTTTTTGAAACCCCCTTTCTTCAGGTTTTAGTTCTAATTTCTTTCTTTTGTACTAATCTATTTCTTTTACACTATCTCTTTGTGTTCTCTCTCTACAGCAGTTCCACGTCCTTTTCTTTTTCTTTCTTTTATTCTTTTCTTTTTAATTACCTTCTTTATTAAAATTCTTCATCCCCTCTAGCATTTCTCTGTTACGTCTTTTCCCATATCCCTCTCTTACTCTTTCACTTTCAATGATCTTTTTTTCTGAGATGTCATTTTTAACCACCTCTTCTATTTTGTTATTTTTTCACTTTACCGTTCAGTTCATTCGTTTCTTCCTTCGTTCCTTCCTTCGTTCCTTCCTTCTTTTCAGTCATAATTTCCATTCAGATTTATTTTCCGGTTTTCATTCTGCATTCGCGGACTATTTTTTTAAAGCAATCATTGGATTTTAACTCACTTTAAAACCTGCGCATAGATGAAGCCTTTGCAACGTTCAAATTCAGTTCCCTCCGCCCGCCACTTTGCAAACTGTCCGACAGTATCAAACCAGATCCAGAGTATCTTTACAGAAACGAAGCCAGCCGGTGATGAATATAAAAGTGAGCCACTTGGAAACTAACATGAATAAAATCCTGACATATATTGACAGATACACTTGTTGCATGTAATTATAAATGCAAATTAATGTGAGGGAAAATGCCAAAGAGAGAGGGGGAGAGAGAGGGAGAGAGAACAAGAGTGGGGAGAGACAGTGTGTGTGATGGGAAATGTAATAAAGTAGAAAATCGAAAATTATGCGAAAAACAGAAACGTTAAATTTATGTCGATCAAAGAAGAAAGACTGGTGAAAATCTAAAATCAATAACTAAATAAATAAGCCGAGAGATTGTAAGGTATAAAAATTGTAAGCAAATAGAGAAAGATAGAAACAGAGAAAACGAGAGAAAAAAAGAGTGTAGCGGAGAGGCACTGAGAGAGATATAGAGAGTGATAGATAGATAGATAGATAGATAGATAGATAGATAGATAGATAGATAGATAGATAGATAGTGAGTGGGAAAAAAGAGAGAAATATACTATTTACAATATTTACATTGTTTGAACTAATGTTCTCATTCTTATTGCCATATTCACGCCGTTTCAGTCGTTTTACTCTCAGGTCTTCTTCAGGTGATATACGTTGGAATTTTGTACCGAAACTTTTATTTCGTCCACCAGGATAGATTGTTCTAATTTCATGTGCCTTGCCTCTTTCGGTTTTCTCAGCGTTAGTTATTTCCTTTTTACTAATTTAACTCTAAATTTTTGTTCAAATCTGCTGTGGCCAGGTATTGAAATCACCACTCTCCGTGGATAAAAGAACTTGTTGAACTCATCCATTTTCTTGACAAAAAATGAATTGTGAGTTTAAAAAACTGGCCACAGCAGACTTGAACAAAACTTGGCGAGATGACTTATTAAAAAGAAAAAAATTGAAACGGAAGTGTTATGACATGCGAAACTAGAACAATCTACAAATTGGATGAAATTATTAGTTCGTTTCGAAATTCTAGCGTATATTAGCTAAATAAGGCCGGGGAGTACAACAGCCGAATCGTTGTGAGATATGACAATAAAGATTTTGACAAAATTCCGAATAACGTAAACAGTGTATGTAGTTACAATATATTATCTTAGAAATATAAATAGATTCTGAAGAAGACAAAGCGTACAACAGCCGAAATGTCATGACTATGGCAGTAAAGATGAGAAGAACAGTCCGAATGATGTTAATACTGTACATAGTTACAATACCTTATCTCAGAAATTGAAATAGATTCTGAAGAAGAAATACCGTACAACAGCCGAAATGTCATAACTATAGCCAAAGGAGAATCAGTAATGTGATAAGTACCGACTTCCCTTTGTTCTATAAATACTTTCATGGCTTCCGCTTCAACGAACTTAAGTCACTGGTGCCTCTGCAACAGGTGTTTACTCGTGCAACCAGACTGGCAACTGGGTCTCACCCATTCACAGTTAGATCAACCAAATGCAGACGACAATTCTACCACTCAGCTTCTTTTCTTGCACTTCCCGCTTGTGGAACTTGCTTCCGTATTCTTGCTTTCCATCTCTTAACCACTTGACACTAGTTCTTTCTACACCACCCTGTATATCCTTTCATTTCTCTCCACGTTGGCAACTGTCATCAACCCTGTATTCCCATCCTTCTTTTACTCCTTTCTAACTGGTTCGTCTTTCTCTTCCCCCTCTTCTATCTAATTGTTTTACTCTTACGTAGCCCCCTGCACACCAGTGGCGTTACTGCCTTGCTCGGGGAGATACGATTAAAAAAAAGTTAAAATAACAGAAAAAGAGGAAAAAAGAAAGCCAAACATAAACAAAGAAAAACACGGAATGAAAAAAGTGTGAGAAAAAATTTCAAAAACTTGCTGAGAAAAAAGTAAAGTAAACAGAAATACAAAGAATGAAATAGGAAAAAAAAAGCAAAGAATGAAGGCAGGTAGAAAAGAAAAAAATTCAAAAAGAAAGAAAGAACAAATGAATAACAAGATCAGTCAAAAACTGCAAACCTTCGCTAATGCAATACCGACATCATCTAAGCGATTAGTAAGAAATATTATTTACTCTCATGAAAAATAAGCGCGTTCAGAACATATAACGACGTAACGCAGTTTAGAGGAATTAATTCAGTGTTTTTCATGTGAAACGTTCGAAAAAATACGAGTTAAAAAAGACAAACAAAAAAACTGAATAACAGCACAAAAACTTTATCCCATATCGGATTGAACCTTAAATCTAATCAGATCGTGACAGACATGAGCCCAGTCATCCCTGAAAGCTTCATCCTAATCCATCTAACAAAAAGACAGATAGATGCAACAGAATATAATATTTTAAGGAAATGTGGGGTAAAATAAATGAGTAAAGAAAGAAGGTATATCTAAACTTATTTATAAATGGAACTTTGTCTATGTGTGTGTGTATGTGTGTGTGTTTGTGTGTGTGTTCGTTACCTATAGTCTCCGAAACGGATGAACCGATTTTCTTCATAATTTACACAGGTGTACTATAAGCTTCTACGAGTGTTCTTAGCTAGGTTTTGTGTCGAGGTACCCCCGATAAATATCGAAAATCGATATTCGAAAAAATCGGGTTATATTGGTCCGATTTTAATCAAATTTGATACACTCATAGACAAAGACATAAGAAACGATATTCAGAAGTTTCAAGGTTGCAGTTCTTACAATAGTGCAGAATATATATATATATATATATATATATATATATATATAAGGCAAGATATTTGTGTGTGTGTCTGTTTATCTGCCTGTCTGTTTGTATTTTTTTCAGACCTTTTATTTTAGTTTTTGCTTCGGGTTTGGCTCTAAGTAGGTATAATTGTAGTTCTTAGTCTCAGCCATGATACCATTTACTTAGAGGACTTATTTAGACTTCAAAATTCAGTTTACGACGAACAAACTTATTTGATATCGATAGCAGGAAATCAAAATTTGACTTACATCCATTCATTTTACTTTCCGTCTACGGTTTCGCTTTAACTGGAATCAACTATTGCTTTTTAGTCTTTCGTGCCAACATCCAAAGAGTCTGAGCTTCAGGACCATGGATTAGTTTTAAAGCTTTCATTACACCCGAGCAACACCGGGATATACTGCTAGTATCTAATAAAAATGAATGACAAACTAAAAGAAAAAGAAAAGAAAAAAGAAAGAAAGCA
Source organism: Ascarosepion bandense (assembly GCA_037127315.1). Classification (NCBI taxonomy): domain Eukaryota; kingdom Metazoa; phylum Mollusca; class Cephalopoda; order Sepiida; family Sepiidae; genus Ascarosepion; species Ascarosepion bandense. The sequence continues at coordinate 2,377,824 of JBBBDQ010000983.1, forward strand.
TTATTTGAAGTGGAGCGGGCTATCAAGAGTGGGGGTATAGAAAGTGAGATAGCAGGAGACAAAGAGAAACACAAAAGATCAAAAAGGCAGAGAGACAGAAGTAGTGGGATTGAGAAAGAGAAATAGACAAAGGTCGAACGCGAGAAAGTGAAACCCATCCTGAAAGAAACGAAAGAAAAATGATGAAAGAAACGAAAAAAAAAAACGAAAAAAAAACAAATGAAAATAACGAATAACATATTAAATATATCTTCTTCTATGTGCCTTGTCTGTTCAGGACGTAGGCGATCATTACCTATCCTTGGTGGCTCTTAGCACATTTTTTCCTGTTACATCACGGAACCCCCATTCTGCCATCCTCCTGCTCAGGCTAGTCAAATACGTTACACGCTCTTTTTCCCTGTCTTTTCTTGCTTCTATATGGCCTGTTAGTATCAGATTTTCCAAGCCCTCCTTCCTCATTGCATGCCCCAGGAACTTTAGCTGTCTCTTCCTGATGCTCAGTATTAATTACCTCATCGTTTCCATCCTTTTCAAAACATCATCATTGCTCACATGCTCGATCCATGATATTTGCAGCATCCTTCTCTAGTACTACATTTCAATTGCCTAAATTTTTTCCTTGATCTTCGATGATATCGCCTAGCATTCACTGCCATATTGAAGAACTGACGTCACATAGCAATCCAGTACTCTCTTCTTTGTTTCTAGCAAAATTTTCCTGTCTATTAATGCTCTACTCAGCTTCTGGAATCCGTCCTTCGTCATGCCAATTTGCCTTCGGATCTTTATGTCGCACCGTCTGTTTACTGTTAAAACACTTCCCAGGTATTTAAATTTTTGTACCGGCTTGATTTTAGTATCCCCCACCTGTATTTGTCATTTCAGATAGTAAGAAATAGGAATAATTTTTTTTAATATATTGAATAAAAATGGATATTATTAAAGAAAAGAGAAAAACCAATGGAAAAAGGAAGAAAACAAGAAGCAAAGACAACGTAAGAGCAGTACAGGAAAACAGAGTAGCTAAAAGGAGATAGATAGATAGATAGATAGATAGATAGATAGATAGATAGATAGATAGATCATAAAAAATAACAGATAGATAGATAGATAGATAGATAGATAGATAGATAGATAGATAGATAGATAGATAGTGACAGATGTGGATATATATATATAGAGAGAGAGAGTATCCTCCACCTGTATTTGTGATATCTCTATATATCTGTGAGATATATAGAGAAAGGAAAGCTAGAAAGAAAGAAAGAAAGAAAGAAAGAAAGAAAGAAAGAAAGAAAGCAAGAAAGAAAGAAAGAAAGATGAGAGAAGTAGAGATATACGGGGAAAAAAGACAGTGAGATATATAGGGAAAGGGACAGCTAAAAGAGTTAGAAAGTAGGAGAAATAAATAAATAAAGAAAGAAAGAAAGAAAGCGAGAGAGAGAGAGAGAGAGAGAGAGAGAGAAAGACAAATCAAAAGAAGGAAAGAAAATAATTAATGTAGAGTGCCAGGACACACACACACACAGACACGCACATGCACATATATATATACATATATATATATATATATATATATATATATATATATATATAGAGAGAGAGAGAGAGAGAGAGAGAGAGAGAGAGAGAGTTATAAAGAAATACGGGGATAGACACAGACAGTGGAATATAAGAAGAAACAGGCAGCGAAAATAGTAGAAATAAATAAATAAAGAAAGAAAGAAAGAGAAAAGGAGAGATACGTAGGGAAAACAGTGTGATATTTTGAGGCAGTGCCATGTAAAGACTTAGAAGAAAGAAAGAAAGAAAAAAAAGAAGTAGAGACATACGGGGGAGAGGGAAAGACAGATAATTAGGGAAAAGGATAGCTGAAAGAGTTAGAATGAAGTATAGAGAAACAGAAAAGCAGAGAAAGAGAGTGAGAGAGAGAGAGAGAGAGAGAGAGAGAGGATGAAGAAATACGGGGATAGAGACAGACAGAAAGATATAAGAAGAAACAGGCAGCTAACATAGTTAGAAGAAAGAAAGAAAGAAAGTAGAGAGATACAGGGGAGAAAAAGACAGTGAGATATATAGAGAAAGGGACAGATAAAAGAGAAAGAAAGAAAGAAAGAAAGAAAGAAAGAAAGAAAAATGAGAGAAGTAGAGGGATACGGGGGAGAAAAAGACAGTGAGATATATAGAGAAAGGGACAGCTAGAAAGAAAGAAACAAAGAAAGAAACAAAGAAACAAAGAAACATAGATGAGAGAAGTAGAGACATACGGGGAAGAAAAAGACAGTGAGATATATAGGGAAAGGGACAGCTAAAAGAGTTAGAAAGAAGTGGGAGAAATAAATAAAGAAAGAAAGAAAGAAAGAGAGAGAGAGATAGAGAGAGAGAGAATGAGAGAGAAATAGAGACAAACAGAAAAAAACAAGGACAAAATATAGCAGAAAACAATGAATTCAATAAAGGCAGAAAACGAGAAGGAATTATGAAAGACACAAAATATAGAAGTAACAAATACAGAAAAAAAAAAGCAAAGAAAAAACGAATGAATAAAAAATAAATTATAAACAAAGAAAACATAAAAAAGAAAAGAATAAAACGAACGAGAAGCGGCAATCTACACAAAATAGCAAAACGGACATAAAAAAATGGCTGAACACATAGTGGACAGCTAAAATAGAGAAAAAAACCCTTTAAAATAAATAAATAAATACTTAAACGAAAAAGGAAACAGCAAACACAAAAATGCGAATAGCGAAGCCAAAAAACAATGATGGATGTTCGCCTCGTTGCACTAAAAATGTAGAGACGGCCCATTGCGCATGCACGGCATGTCCATGATGGCGGACACTGTTCTGACCCAAATTGCGTATCATCAGGCTGAACATGCTCTCGCTGTCATTTTTGCGAGGATTGCGAGAAGAGGGTGTTGGGGGATTTCTTCCTTCTCTTCTCCCGCTCCGGACTCTGTCATGATTTCGTCCACCCCATTTGTCAAGTGGAACTCCTTCAACGCGCTTTACCCACCAGAAACAAGATTCAAATAAGTAAACGAAAGAGAAAAGAGAGAAAGATATGTGAAAAGAGTGATGCATGTCTTAGCTAATACACATTTGTTCTCAGATTTAACGCAGAGATTAAAATAACACCACTGTAGTTGTGATAGTAGTAATGGTTTTGTTGGGGTGTAGATTCTTGCAAGACAAAGTAAATGGAAAAAACAGAATGATCTCTCAAAGGGTGGGAGAAGTAGCAGAACCAGGTGTTGGAAATGAATGATGGAGGAATATTTTAAAGAGTTCAGAACAAAGAATTATTAGGTAAGCCAGCGAAACATATGAATAAAATAAAAGCAGAACACACACACATATATATATAGTCATCCGCAAACAGATGTGTTTCACTGAATCACAGCTCATCAGTACGGTTACACTCCGATTGCTTTTAACCTAGAACTGAAACCCGACCGAAGTGGCGTCAGTCGGCGATTCTACCTCTGGGCTACGGGCGCTCGGTAGAAAAAAAGCAGACTTTTTAGCGTACACATTATCATTATACACGCCCAATAGCCAGAGTGCTTTAATTCATTACGGAATGAGCGATGCGTACATGTCATAATAGCTACTGTTTTTCAAAGTCTACCATTCTTCGAGAGTGCTCAGTCAGAGCGTGAGAACGTAAATAGTACGCTGCAAGTCAATGTGATGTCCGAAAATCACATCAAGAAATTCTGCTGCAAGTAAACTGGTGCGCCGGAATAATTACAAATGAAAATAACAAGTAAACCATATGACACAAACCAGTGCTTTACATATATATATATACTAGCAGTATAGCTCGGTGGTGCTCAGGTATAATTAAAGCTTTAAAATTAATCCATGGTCCTGAAGCTCAGACTCTTTGGACGTTGGCACGAAAGACTAAAAAGCAATAGTTGATTCCAGTTAAAGCGAAACCGTAGACGGAAAGAAAAATGAATGGATGTAAGTCAAATTTTGATTTACTGGTATCGATATCAAATAAGGTTTTTTTCATTGTAAACTGAATTTTGAAGGCTAAATAAGTCTTCTGAGTAAATGGTATCATGGCTGAGACTAAGAACTACAATTATACCTACTTAGAGCCAAACCCGAAGCAAAAACTAAAATAAAAGGGCTGAAAAAAATACAGATATAAAGGCAGATAAACAGACACACACACACAAACATCTTGCCTTTTATATATATATATATATATATATATATATATATATATATATATATATATATATTATCGATTTTCTGCACTATTGTAAGAACTGCAACCTTGAAACTTCTGAATATCGTTTCTGATGTCTTTGTCTATGAGTGTATCAAATTTGATTAAAATCGGACCACTCCTTCTATAACCCGATTTTTTCCATTATCGATTATCGATATTTATCGAGGGTACCTCGACACAAACTCTTGCGAAGAACACTCACAGACGCTTATAGTATAACTGCGTAAATTTTCAAGAAAATCGGTTCAGCCGTTTCGGAATCTATAGGTAACGGACAAACACAAACACACACAGACAAAATTCCATTTATAAATAAGTTCAGATACTCATTCTGTCGAAAAAGCTTTGTCACATGTGAATGGATACAGTTTTTTATTAGAGTAATTTCATGATCTATCCGTTCCGCTCAATCACACTTTCGGTAAATATGAAGCATTTTGTTGCATAAACTTTCTACATTTTTCCTTTAAGTTAATGCTTCCTTCTTCGCAGAATCTCGTCGGTTTTTCGGAAAAGAACTCTGTAACTTGGTTTATCATATCATCCAAAATATTTAATTTTTTACAACTGGGACTATTTTACAAGGGCCTAAAAATAGATGAAAATCCGAAAGAACAATATCTGGTCAATATTGCGGGTGGACTAACACATCACAACCATCCTGCAACAGATTTTGCCGTGTCTTAAAAAAAAACGTGAGATATAGCATTATCTTGATGGTAAACAACACCTTTCCTGTTCCACAATTCTGGGTGTTTTTATTCAATTGTTGTCTTTAATTCGTTCATTTGAGATCAGTACATTTCACGATTAATTCACAGGTTACTTGGCAAAACAGGATTCATTTCCAATCCCCACAGATACACATCAACAATTTCTTCGGATGATGAACTGCTTTCGGGGTGGCTGAAGTTGGCTCATGTCGTTTACCCCAGGATCTTTTTCACTGAACATTTTTTTTAAACGAACTATTTTTCATCATCCGTCATCAGTCGGTCAGTCAGTCAACTGCAATACGTGATACACGCTTGGGCGATCATGTCTCGAAAGAGACATGACTGACTGGGCAGAAGATTATCCCGCAGTAGGTTGCCATTGCTTTCTGCGGTAGATTGGTTGCCGACCAAGGCTATAGAACCCAATCTGTCCTGCTATTTAACCCATAACTGGAAGGAAGAGACGGATTAATACCTTTCCCAAGGTATTTGCGCGTAAGTGAATACAATGGATTCAACTGGAATTCGAACTCAGCTCCCCGGTTTCTCGTTCCGAGCCAATATCCACTGTACCACATTGCTTAAAAAGTTGACATTTTCACTGCGTTTGGAAAGAAAGACCATATAGAAAGACGATTCAAAAGCTTCTTTTTTAAATATGGCACCCAAACATCGTAAGGATTTGGATATCCAAATCTTCATTGATAATAAATTTTGATAAATTTAGTGACTCTATCAACTTCCCCATTGTGTAATGAGGGTTATTCTCAATCAATTGTGTAGTCATCTGTAGTGGGTGTCTGCCTGAGCAATCACCAACTTTATACTTAGCGAAACACTTCTGTACATTTCTATCAGCTAAATCATCTTCACAGTACAAAGCGCGTATTGTTTATATTGCACGAGAAGCATGCTTGCCTTTTCTGTAATAAAAAAAAACATCTTTTGCTTCTTCTTTTCTGTGCCCTGTCCCTTCAGGACGTAGGCGATCATGGTTCTCTACGTCTCCCTATCCCTTGCGGCTCTTAGTATGTTTGCTCCTGTTACACCTCACAATCCCCGTTCCGTCATCCACCTGATCAGGCCCTGCAAATATGTTATCCGCTGCCTTCCTCTGTCTCCCTTTCCTTCTATCTGGCCAGTCAGTATCAGGTTCTCTAAGCTCTCCTTCCTCTTTGCGTGTCCCAGGAACTTCAGTTGTCTCTTCCTGATGCTCAGTATTAATTTCCTTTTTGTTGCCATTCTTTCCAGCACCTCATCGTTGCTTGCATGTACAGTCCACGATATCCATAGCATCCTTCTGTAGAACCACATTTCTGGTGCTTTAAGTTTTGTCCTCATTTTCGATGATATTGTCCAGCATTTACTGCCGTATTGAAGAACTGACATCACATAGCAATCAAGAACTCTTTTCTTTGTTTCTAGTGAAATTTTCATGTGTGTTAGTACTTTACTCCGCTTCTGGAACGCATCGTTTTTCATGCCAGTTCGCCTTCGGATCTGTGTGATCGTTTTTCATGCCAGTTCGCCTTCAGATCTGTGTGTCGCACTTTCCATAGAAAGAAAGCATCACGTGTTTAAAATACACCTATTAAGGTTACAGCTCTTTCAATAGTGCAGACAATCGATAATATATATATATATATATATATATATATATATATATATATATATATATATATAAAAGGCAAGATGTTTGTGTGTTTGTCGGTTTATCTATCTGTATGTCCTTTATACAAATCCATAATTTTTATCCGATTCTCCCCAAATTTCGCACAAATATTCTTTAGGCTGAGTCTGAGCTCCAGGACCATGGATTAGTTTTAAAGCTTTCATTACACCCGAGCAACGCCGGGCTATACTGCTAGTATATATATATAACTTCTTTTCTGGTCTCGAACATAATTTCTGAGCTTGACTCCCATAAGTGGTGGAATTACAGTTATTGTCCTAAAAGAATTCCAGTTATTGTCCTAAAATGTTTCCTGATGTTCTGCTTGTTGTGATTCCTCTTCTGTAGTTCCTGCTTTTAAGAACTCTGGGGAACCCTCTGATTATTACCCTATTAGACTCTTCGAGGCTATTATCAATGCTGAAATAGTTAGTCATTTCAGATTTCCCAGCCTTCTCCCTGACAAACAATATGTACCAAAGACCATCACTGAATATATATAAGTGGGTCTTGGTAAGAATGGCGAAGCTCGAGCTGTTGCTCTTGATATTTTTTAAATCGTTTCACCCTAGCAAGGCGGTACCGCCGGAACCACATAGGAGATTAAAAGTTTAGGCAGGACGAGAGTGAAGAGTAAGACAAACCAGATAATGAGAGTGCCAGAGAAAGGGCAAGAGAAGGACGAGAACACAGGTGTGAAGACAGTTGTGAAGGTAGGGAGAAAGGAAAAGAACAAGATACACAGGGTAATGTAGAAAGAGTGAAGAGAAAGGCGAACCAGATACAGGGGGAAAAAGAGAAAGGGCAAGAGAAGGATATGAACACAGGTGTGAAGACAGTTGTGAAGGTAGAGAGAAAGGAAAAGAACAAGATACACAGGGTAATGTAAAAAGAGTGAAGAGAAAGGCGAACCAGCTACAGGGGGAGAAAGAGAAAGGGCAAGAGAAGGATATGAACACAGGTGTGAAGACAGTTGTGAAGGTAGAGAGAAAGGAAAAGAACAAGATACACAGGGTAATGTAGAAAGAGTGAAGAGAAAGGCGAACCAGCTACAGGGGGAGAAAGAGAAAGGGCAAGAGAAGGATATGAACGCAGGTGTGAAGACAGTTGTGAAGGTAGAGAGAAAGGAAAAGAACAAGATATACGGGGTAATGTAGGAAGGACGAGGGAAGAACTGGAGTCAAGTTGATAAGAGATGGAAATTGACATTGCATTTAAATTCCTGGAGGTTGTAGCCACCAGGAAAGCAAATATACGGAAGGGTGTTCGACAGGGGGAAGTGAGAGAAAAGTTGCTGAAGGAGTAGAATTGTCTGCTTCATTTGGTAGATTTAACTGTAAAAGAGTTAGATTTGTTGCCAATTTGGTTGCTCGAGTAAGGTCTCGTAGAGTGGGCACCAGTGACCTAAGTTCATCGGAGCAGAAGTCATGAAAATATTTGTAGAAGAAACAGAGGGAAACCAGATCCCACCGGTGAGAAAGTGACTGGAGTCGAACTTTCGAAAGCATTTGACAGATTTGAGCAAAAAAGAAATAAATATATATTTGTCGATAAATAAGACGTGTTCTAACGTGTTGGAATATGAACGGCTAAGAATTTGAGGTGATCTTTCCGGGCAATCCAAGATATATATATATATTGAAAAATATAATTTGTTATGTATCTGAATATTGATAGGTAATTCTTTTTTAATCATTTCACTCCAAGCAAGGTGGGGCCGCCATAATTGTGCATGGGGTTAAAATGAAGAAAAAAAGATACAGGGGGTATTGACGGTAGCATAAAAGATGAAAGGTATTCAAGAAGACGGATGATGGTCATTGACATTGCATTTAAATTTTTGTAGATTGTATATATCAAGGAAGCAAGTAAACGGAAGATAATTCCATAACCGGAAGTTCAAGAAAAGACATTGTTGGTGTAGAAGTGGCGATTATATTTAAATATTTCAATGGTAAAAGTGTGGGACCTATATGTCAATTTAGTAGCACCCTGTGGTCGGTGTCCTAGTTAAAATCAAAGCTCATTAGAGCAGTTGCCATGAAAATATTTGTCAAAAAGACAGAGGGAAACCATGTCGATGAGAAAGTGACTGATTTCAAGATGCCAAGTCAGGATTGATTACATTGCAGATTATTCTTTGGACAATTAGAAAAAAAAAGAAAAATTCTATGAAAGTTCATTCGAAAGGATTTCCTCCGATCAATTCCTTTTATAGGATCGAATGGAACTTTCTCTTTTCTAATGGAATACGAAGGAAATGAATGTGGTTCGCATCACTGTACGCTACACGGCGGATTTTAGCTGGAAGGGTTTACCTTGGAGAATTAAGGAATGCAGTTCGACCAAAAATTTTACATGGATAGAGCAAAAGGATTGCAAAATTCATAACCCACCAAAACGCATAAATGTTTTTTGACTATCAAGAGTGAAGACTTCAATCTGAATACCAATTGAAGATTGTGTTGTGCACGTAAATCCGTTTCATGCTATCGGCGAGGAATAATATGTTTATTTATTAATATATACTTAATAGGTATGTTATATCATATCGAACACTGTGTTATTAACACTAGATATATATATGTTTTATATATATATATAGTTGATTTTCTAAGCGCCGCTTAGATGTGGCACAAAACCGAAAATATAGGGTACCCAGTTAGGATAAAACTCACTACTCAGTTGTAATATGTTCTAGCAAACAAGCTTGCTAACCATTACAACACGCTGAGGTGCTATATCTCTCTCTCTCTCTCTCTCTCTCTCTCTCTCTATCTATCTATCTATCTATCTATCTATCTATGTCTTCTTATATACTTTTCATCTTTTATGCTACTTAAAAAAACCTGTATCTAGTCATTTTTTTTTTCATTTTAACCACATGCACCATAGTGGCACCCCCGTCTTCTTTGGGATGAATATATATATCACCTTAAATGACAGATAAAAAAAAGGGGGATCTTTAGGTAGCATAAAAGATGAAAGGTATTCAAGAAGACATGTATATATATATATGTGTGTGTGTGGGGAGATAGATAGATAGATAGATAGATAGATAGATAGATAGATAGATAGATTAAATGTAATTCTAGATAGAAAAATAATTGTAGTTGCACAGAAAACCCAAGTCTTTTTTTTTTTCATTTTAACCACGTGCACCATAGTGGCACCCCCGTCTTCTTTGGGATGAATATATATATCACCCCAAATGACAAATAAAAAAAGGGGGGGATTTTAGGTAGCATAAAAGATGAAAGGTATTCAAGAAGACATGTATATATATATATATGTGTGGGGGGCATAGATAGATAGATAGATAGATAGATAGATAGATAGATAGATAGATAGATGAAATGTAATGCTAGATAGAAAAATAATTGTAGTTGCACAGAAAACCTAAATAAACCACCAGTAAAATTTTCGCAAAATTTTGAATTAGTTTATTATTAATAACTCATTCGTTTCACTGTTGTTTGCATTAATATTTCGATCGGAGCACTTAATATTTCCGTCAAATTTTGATACGGAAAAAATCATGAAAGCAGGTTGCTAGGCAGCATCGGCAAATATTATCATTTAATAATGAAATAAAAGAAAGTTATTTCAAACAAGACGATCCGTTCCCATAGGTCAGTTTGTTTGAGGACGGTCTTAATTTTTGCAAGTTTTGATGGACACGACAGAAGGGAAAGTTCCCAGGTAACGGAACGGCGAACAGGCAGGGAAGATTTACGGCAGAGAAGATGTAATTTGGTTGGGGGTGCTATTCTATTGAAATGATGGGAAGATAATTAGAACTATGTGATTAAGAGATTTAATGAATGTCTTGGAAAAGTGGAATAAAGAATATGAGTAAATAAAAAAAAAATGAGAATTAAAGTGTTGGAAGAAGGGAAGAGAAAAAAAAGGAGATGGCGATAATGAAGTGAGAAGAGACAGAGAAAGAAAAGAAGAGAAGAGGAAAGGCAAGGAATCATGATTGAAGAGAAAGAAATAAAAGAAGACAAAAAATACGAAGGAATAAAAAAAATGGAAGCAATAATTACAGATTTGAAATGAAAGATACTGAAGAAAAAAATGAAAAAATGAAATGAAAGATAAGCAAGAAAAAAAGAAAGAAGATCAATAGAAAAAGAAAGAAGAAGAAAGGAAAAAAGAAAAAAGAAACGAGACAAAGTGAATGGAAGGAAAAATAATAAAAGAAGGAAAAAGACATTAAAAACGAGAAGGGAAAACAGAATAAGGCTAAAAGAGAAGAAAGAAAAGAAAGAGAAAATGAAGAAAGAAAACAAGGCAAAGTGAACTGAAGGAAGAAAAGAAAGATAAAGGAAGACAGTTCAAAGAACGAGAAAGACAATGAAAGAAAGCCATAAGTCAGTCAGTTAAAGTGACATACATGATACATGCTTGGGCGATCATGTCTCGAAAGAGACATGACTGACTGGGCAGAAGATTATCGCGCTGTAGGTTGCCATTAGCTTTCTGCGGTAGACTGGTTGCCAACCAAGGCTATAGAACCCAATCTATCCTGCTATTTAACCCATAACTGGAAGGAAGAAGACGGATTATTACCTTTCCTAAGGGTATTTGCGCGTAAGTGAATACAATGGATTCAACTGGAATTCGAACTCGGCTCACCCGGTTTCTCGTTCCGAGCCGATATCCACTGTGCCACAACGCACATCTAAGGCAAGAAATATGAAGAAAAGAGTCAGTTAGTTAAGTATTTCTTCTGCTCTTTTTCGTTCTACATAAAAATTCAATTATGTTTTCTAAACCAAGCCTCGCCGGTTTGCTTTACATTTCAAAACTATTAATGACTACTTTTACAATTCACTGACTAACTTCTCGTTCTAAATTTATCAATTCAAATAGTCTGTCAGAATATATCATTGCTTCTCTTACCAAGAAAACAAAAAAAACAAGAGCTATCCAACAACAACAACTGATTAATCTTCTTTCGAAATATTCATGTTATATTTACTATATCAGTCAGTCAGTTAAGTGCCATACGTGAAACACGCTTGGGCGACCATGTCTCGAAAGAGACATGACTGATTTGGCAGAAGATTATCCCGCAGTATGTTACCATTACTTTCTGCGGTAGACTGGTTGCCGGCCAAGGCTATAGAACCCAATCTGTCCTGTTATTTAACCCATAACTGGAAGGAATAGATGGATTAATACCTTTCCCAAGGGTATTTGCGCGTAAGTGAATATGATGGATTCGACTGGAATTCGAACTCGGATCCCCGGTTTTTCGTTCCGAGCCGATATCCACTGTACCACAACAAATGAAGGAAAAAAACGGCAACTAGAACGAGAAGGAAAACGAACGAAAACAAAAGAATAAAAAAAGAAATGCGATTAACAATAAGAAAGAAGAAAATATAAATAATATAAGAAAAAAAAAAGAAAGGGATGAGATTTAAAAAAAAAGGAATGATCGATATTATGGATGTGAAAAAAAAAGAAAGTAAAAGTGTGGGTGGAAAGAGCCGAAACGGGGTGGAATGAGGTTAAGAATGAGAAGGAATAAAACAAAGAAGGACAAGCGAGAATAAAGGAAAGAGAAAAGTGAAAAGTAATAAGATGATTGACGCGAAGGTATAACCTTAAAAGAAACTGTGAATGGACGAAGAAAAAGTAAGGGGGGGAGGAAAAAAAGAAAATAACTAGGTAATCAATGAGAAAGCATAAAGACTTCGCGAGAGAAGAAAGAGAAAAAGAAAAGAAGGAATCAGATGAAGGATGAGAAACAATAAATGAAAAAAAAAAACTAAGTGAGAGAAGGAATAGAAAAAGAAAAGTACAAGAAATAAAGAAAACCGAGCGAGGGAAGATAGAGAAGAAAAAAAGGTTGAGAATGAATAAACGAAGGAAAATGAGAAGGTAGAAGAAACAGAAGAAGAAAAACACTTCAGGTTTCGAAAAGAAGAAAAAGCAAGAAAATAAAGAGAAGAAGTAAGAAGGAATAAGATGAAAAATGAGAAAGAATATTTGAAAGAAATCCATGAAAAAGAAGAAGAAAAAGAAGAAAATAACTAGATCACGGACAAGAAAAAAGAACTGAAAGAAGACTTAGCGAGAGAAGAAAGAGAAAAAGAAAAGTAAAAAGGTAATCAGGGGAACGGAGGAGAAGGAATAAACGAAAGAAAACAAGGAGTGAGAAGGAACTGAAGAAGAAAAGAAAGAGATCAAGTTTTCAAAAGAGGAAAAGAAAGAAGACAAAGTAAGAGATTGAACAGAAGAGGTTAGAAGGAATAAGAGTGAGAAGGAATATTTGAAAGAAAAGTAAGGACAAGAAGAAGAAGAAGAAGAAAAAGAAGAAAATAACTAGATCACGAACAAGAAAAAAGAAAAGAAAGAAGACTTAGCGAGAGAAGAAAGAGAAGAAGAAAAGTGAAAACGAATCAAGAGAAAGAATGAGGAATAATAAACGAAAGAAAAGTAAAGAGAGAGAGGGAAAAGAAAAGAAAACTAGATCATTGATAAGAAAGAATAAAGGAAAAAAGGCCTAGCGAAAGAAGAAACTAAAAACAAAAGAAGGAAACAGACGAAAGATGAAGAAGTATAAACGAAAGAAGAGTAAAAGTGGGAAGGTAAAGAAAAAGAAAATAACTAGATCATTGATAAGAAAGAATAAAAAAAAGACCTAACAAGAGAAGAAAGAGAAAAAGAAAGGAAGGAAACAGCTGAAGAATGAAGAAGAATAAGCGAAAGAAAAGTAAAGGGAAGAAGGAAAAAAAGAAGAAAATAACTAGATCATTGATAAGAAAGAATTAAAAAAAGGACCTAACGAGAGAAGAAAGAGAAAAAGAAAAGAAGGAAACATCTGAAGAATGAAGAAGAATAAGCGAAAAAAAAGTTAAGGGGAGAAGGAGAAGAAGAAGAAAATAAATAGATCATTGATAAGAATGAATAAAAAAAAGACCTAACGAGAGAAGAAAGAGAAAAAGAAAAGAAGGAAACAGCTGAAGAATGAAGAAGAATAAGAGAAAGAAATATAAGAGAGAAAAGGAATAGAATATGAAATGTACAAGATCACGTTCCGGATATATGCAATCATAGCTCTATCGATATTACTTCTATTTATTATCAATAAATTTGTGGGGATTATAATTGCTCTCTTTATGGCCTGACATTCAAAATTTTCCTTTGTTTAGACTGTTTGCCAAACAAGGCTAATGCGTTCAATCCTACACTGCTATTTATCTGATACCCGGATGGAGAAGAAATAGTAACCCCACCACTGAAACACACTTGACTCAGAAACAGATAGCAAGATCTAACACAGGAAGGATTTAGTCTTATACTTCACAGGCGAGTCTAATGCTGCTAAGTAGGCGGAGAGCAAATCCACGATTTGTGGATTTACATAGTCAAGTGGTGTCAATTGCTATATCAAAGAAGAATATCACCGATTTAAAGTCTTGCATTGAACATCTTTCTATACATATCTTACTGACGAATTTCTCATGAAAAATAAAAATAATGTCCATTCTTTGTTCTCTATACAAAGAATATGAATATTCAAGTTTTCTATAATAATGTATTTCATTGAATATATCAAAACGTCTTTCCTTCCTGTAGATATTTTTAAACAACAGGTGCAAATGTTCCAAAATAAAAGACTTTCTATATACACATGTATGCTGTTATTATTTCAAATTATTTTTCTGAGCTGGGTTGACACAGATATTGTTATAAATACAGGGTTTCGGTTAAGTATCCTCCGGTCATCATCCGGTGTCCATTGTTTGGCTAACATTGCGTATTATTGCGTTATTTCTTCCTTGTGAGAAAAATAAAAAAATAAAAAAAGGACTGCCCATCCGCTGCAAGAAAATTTAATGCATGATCATCAGCAATGGAAGTAGCCGAAAATGCGAATAAAGCATTGAAGATATAAATATCGAGTAGGTGCAGGAGTTAAAATATTTGGGAAGTGTTTTAACAGACGGTGAAAAATTTGGCACCGAGATCCGAACAATCCTTGGACTAGCTAAAGATGCTTTCTAGAAGCTAAGCAAGATGCTGAGAAACGGACAAATTTCGTTAGAAACAAAGAAAAGAGTGCTGGATTGCTCTATGCTATACATCTTTTTATATAACAGTAAATTTTGGACAGTCTTTCCACTGATGAGGAGAAAACTAGAGTTAGCTGAAATGAGTTGCAAGAAAAAGATACTGAAAATTTCATGGACGTAGCGGATAAGCAACAAAGAAGTCTAAAAAAAAGTGGCATTATAAAGAACATTTACTCAGAATCGAGAAAAGAGTGCTGAAATCCTTGGATATATATTAAGGAAAGAGGGATCGTATTACGAGTAAGACAGAGGAAGGCAGTGGGTCACTTACCTGATAAGCTTGGGTTAATAGAGATTGGAACTTTAGAAAAATGCCAAGAGCCACACGATATAGGAAGTTAGGGAGAGCCATGATCTATGTGCTGAACAGTCGAATCACATAAAAGTAGGAGAAAAAATAGCTGAAAATGCGAGTGACGAATTGGAGATACAAATATGAAACAAGTACAGGAGTTTAACTATCTGGTAAGTGTTTTAAAATAGGTTGTATAATGTGGCACCGAGATCCGAACACACATCGGACTACCTACAGATATTTTCCAAATGCTAAGCAAGATACTGAGAAACGGACAAATTTCATTAGAAACAAAGAAAAGAGCGTCGAACTGCTATATCCTACCTATCCTCTTCTATGACACTAAATTTTGGACAGTCTTTCCACAGATGAGGAGAAAACTAGCGTTGGCTGAAATGAGTTGCTAGAGAAAGATACTGAAATTTTCATGCGGATATGCAACAAGGAAGTCTGAAATAAAGTGGTATTATAATGAACATATACTCAAAACTGCTAGGAACACTTGATCTATTGAGAAAGAACTTTAGAAAAAGCCAGAAATAACACTAAGAGCTAACTGCTTGCATGAGGTTAAAATTTAATTGAGTCGCTACACAAAAATAAACAGGGGCGTGAAAGAAAGATGTGTCTTCTCTCCATATATGTTTAGGCTCTACAGCGACTCTGCCGTAATGGAACTACATACTCTGCCTCGATT
This sequence comes from Ascarosepion bandense, assembly GCA_037127315.1. Taxonomy (NCBI): domain Eukaryota; kingdom Metazoa; phylum Mollusca; class Cephalopoda; order Sepiida; family Sepiidae; genus Ascarosepion; species Ascarosepion bandense. The sequence continues at coordinate 2,393,554 of JBBBDQ010000983.1, forward strand.
TATTATCGGCGGTCGTAAGTTTAATAATACAACACACACAGATGAAACTGTTCTGATTGCTGACAAGGTAAGGTATCTAATGGACCTAGTACTAGAAATTGACGAACAAACAACAAACCAAGAAGGCAGAAAAGTATAGTTATCAGTAAGAGAAAAAACCCAAAATCCGAATTACGAATTGAAGATACAAACACCGAGCAGGTTTAGGAGTTAAAATATTTGGGAAGTGTTTTAACAGACGGCAGAAAATGCGGCACCGAGATCCAAACAAGCCCTGGACTAGCTAAAGTTGCTTTCTAGAAGCTAAGTACAATGCTGAGAAACGGGGAAATTTCGTTAGAAACGAAGACAAGAGAGCTGGATTGCTATGCGCTATCAATCCTTTTATATAACATAAAATTTTGGCCAGTCCTCCCACAGATGAGGAGACAACTAGAGTTGGCTGAAATGAGCTTCTAGAGAAGGATAATGAGACTATCATTGACGTTGCGGATAAGTAACAGTCAGTCAGTTAAGTGCCATACGTGATACACGCTTTGGGCGATCAATGTCTCAAAAGAGACATGACTGACTGGGTAGAAGATTATCCCGTAGTAAGTTGCTATTGCTTTCTGCGGAAGACTGGTTACCTGCCAAGGCTATAGAACCCAATCTGTCCTATTATTTAACCCATAACTAGAGGAAAGAGACGGATTAGTACCTTTTCCAAGGGTATTTGCGCGTAAGTGAATGCAAGGAATTCAAGTGGAATTCGAACTCGGCTCCCCGCATTTTGATTCTGAGCCAAGTAACAAGGAAGTCTAAAAGAAAGTGGCATTATAAAGAACATTTACTCAGAATAGAGAAAAGAGTGCTGAAATTCCTTGGACATATATTAAGGAAAGAGGGATCGTATTACGTGTAAGACCGATAGGGGAAGACAGTGAGTTACTTACCTGACAAGCTTGGGTGAATACAGAGTGGAACAAAGAGGCTCTTTAGAAAAGTGAGAAAAGTGCCAAGAGCCACAGGATATAGGAAGTTCGGGAGGACCACAATCACTCATGTGGTGAACAGCCGCAAAACATAGAAGATGCTTACAATTGTTTTCATTCCTGTTAAATAAGTGTTTTACTACCTGATCAAATAATGAAATACGAAATTATTTAAAAGCCAGACGAAATGGCCATTTTAACCAAATGTTGAATAAATGTTCTGAGATTGAGTAAAACCTCCAAAGGTACAGCACTAATCTCCTTCGGGACGGTGGCGTAATAGCTTTAGCTGTGCACGTCTTGCTGTTATCTAGTGGTATTGGATTCAATCCTATGATCAGGAACCGTAATACAAAAAATAGGGCTGACCATCAACTGAAAGTATCGTCATCACCGAGAGAAAAATTCCGAGATGCGAATTACAAATTAGATACATAAAATTCGATCAGGTGCTGGAGTTAAATTATTTGGGA
>JBBBDQ010000983.1:2400000-2415000 GCA_037127315.1 Ascarosepion bandense
GTGTCCCTGAAAAAATTATAATGAATACAAATATCATAAAATAGAACGAAGAAATAATTATGTATAAAACGTTTTAACGTTTTATACATAATTATTATGTATAAAGGTTTATAAAAAACATAAAAACATAAAGGTTTATAAAACGTTTTAACAAGATTTTCAGCACGCAATACATTTAGCAGAAGATTATGTTTAAGTAGGAACATCCACAAAAAAATTGTGATACAGAAGACTTAAAATAATTTTTTTACAAATGAAATATCGTTTATGAAGCTTTTATTTTAGTTTTAATTTCAAGATAATAGTTCAAATTTAATATTTTAATAAGCAAAATGCTTTGCTGTATATTAAGTCGACTGAAATGAAAGTTGTCTTTTTTTTTTTTTTTTGGTAAAATAGCTGATTTAAAATATTAAAAACAGGGCAATTTTGCTAAAAACAAAGAAGAGAGTACTGGATTGCTATGTGATGTCGGTTCTTCAATATGGCAGTGAATGTTGGACAATATCAGCGAAGATGAAGGAAAAACTTGAAGCAACTGAAATGTGGTTCTACAGAAGGATGCTGCGGATATCATGGATCGAGCATGTGAGCAATGATGATGTTTTGGAAATGATGGAAATGAAATGAGATTTATACTGAGCATCAAGAAGAGACAGCAGATATTTCTGGGACATGCAGTGAGAAAAGAGATCTCGGAGAATCTGATACTAACAGGCCAGATAGAGGGAAAAGAGACAGGGGAAAGCAACGGATAACATATTTGAAGGACCTTATCAGGTGGGTGACGGAACAGGAGAAAGCATGCTAAGAGCCACCAGGGATAGGGAGATGTAGAAAGCCACGATCGCCTACGACCTGAAAGGACATGGCATATAAAAGAAAAAGAAGTAGCTGATTAGCGCCATTTTTAGTAGTCTTTCATCGCAATGCTATTCTCTTTATTAAAAACTCATCCAAAAAGAAAAATCTACTTTCCTGAAATTTTATTTGAGGGATATTAGTTGACAGAAAGTGTAATTAACCTGATTCTAAACAAATATTGTTTACTTTAAGTTTAAAATATCGCAGCAATGCATTTTTAACCCGACAGTAGCTGTCTGGACGTGTTGACAGATCTAATGTTATCCTTTTGCTATTTTATCTGTAAAACATAATTGAAGAAATAATGCGGGGTCGTGTTTTATATCATTTTTAAGTAATCAGTTATCTTTTAAATTTAAGAAAATAGTGTCAGATATCCAATGTTTCATTGAATTTCAGAAAAGTTTACTTTAAATTGACTATAGTTATCGCTCTTATTTTTTGATAATGTCGTGTATGGTTGCCATTTCTTGCAAAAATAGGTACGTTTATGCACTAATAAAAATACAAAATTCTTTTAAAAATATTGGTTTTTGTTGATTTGTATTAAGCCTTTCAATTTCTGATTAGAATAGTTTACACTTAATAATATCATCTGAAATGCTGGAATTAACACATAATTTTAAAAAAAATTAAATCAATAAAGTATTCTAATTTAGATTTTTTTTTAAATTAAATTTTTTTTCTTCAGACAATAGTGTCCTTAATATATCTTATTTATAAAAGCAATTAAAAGCTTTTCTAATTAAATAATTGTTGTGGATTCCGGATGAGGAACCCACAAAATAATAAACAACAAAAACAGGTATGGAGATAGAAAATAGGTTATATTGAACGTAATATCTAAACTGGAACGGGGGTTATTCAATTCAGGAACGGGGGTTATCCAATTCTATTGGTAGAAATAAATATATACAAGTCTTGAAGTGAAATAGTATGTCTGAGTAACTGCGTATAGCTGAGTGGCGCTCAGTTCTAGTCTGGTCTCTGGGTAACTTCGGTATCTGTCGGAACTCTTTGTTAACTGTAACGGATCTCTACGATTCCTCTCCACTGTAAACTGCAACTACAACTGTGATTCGAGATCCCACTCTCCTGTTCTCTCGATGGCAGGATAATATGTACACACAGTCGAGTCCATTATTATATACAAAAAGGGGAGATCCAACAATAATAATGTTAAGAGCAGATTTTCGGTAAATTGTATTTCTGTTTGAGAGAAACAAATGAATGATTTAAATTTTCAAGGAGTACTGCTTTTCTGGATCTGGATTTGGATCAGTTTTTTTTTCTTTCACTCTGTTTTGAAGAACATCACTCTGGCGATCTTTCACTATTTTTTCGTGTCTGTCATTTTAGGGATGTGCCGTACTCGCCACGCTTGACAATGCGGGTTGGCGAAGACTGTTCAGTCCACAGCTGTTTGCTTGAGTAGGTGGCTGTTGGCTCATAAAAGCTCTACCACCCTTTGACAGTTCTTTTTCATTTTTGGTCCTGCAGGGTTACTACACCACACTTCTCAGTGGGGGCGCCGGTTTATTCGCCGACAACCTGACAGGTAGTATTGGGTTACGTGGTACCAGTAGCAGACATATTTTGGCCTGACAAGTCAGACTATGTCTGCTACTCGTATTGCTTTTAACTAATACAAATATTAAGAAACTAAAAGTTACAAAAAGAAAAATAATTAGCAAGATTTAAACGAAAAAAAGGGATAAAAAATTAATATATTTGTGAATAATTTCTGAAAAGTTCATTATCTCCTAACATTACTTAATTTTTGCAAGAATTTCCAAAAATATGTGTTTTTAACCCAAAAAAGACGCTACAATGCTTATACTAATCTTTGGCTCATCCACCGACAGAAGAAAAACAAGACTTTTAATCAAGATTTCGAAAATGTTAAAAATTTAATAAAATAACTTTTTTTTTTAATCATCTCACCCCAAGCAAAGCATTCCACTGCCACTATTGCACATGGGGCTACATAGGGGAAGGTAAAGAGAAGGAGTGGTTAGACATAGGGAATGTCAGGAGGAAGGTGACAGATGAGTAAGGATAGCGAGGATGAGGGTTGGGCCGATGGGAAGAGTGTTTGATAGAATGGGAGCAGGTTAGTGTGTTAGAAGGTGTCTATTGACCTTACATTTAAACTCCTGGAGATTGTAGCCGTCGGGGAAGCAATCGTGTGGAAGAGAATTCCACAGTCGGGAAGTGCGAGGAAAGAAACTGTTGGAGTAGAAGTTGCGGCTGCATTTTATCGGTTTCACTGTAAAAGGGTGGGATCTAGTAGCTAATCTAGTATCTCGTTCAAATTCGTATTTAGGGGGCACTAGTGATCTAAGTTCATCGTAGCAGAAGCCGTGAAAGTATTTATATTTTTATTTTAGGGAAGCCACATCGCGCCGGTTGGAGAGAGACTGCAGGCGGTCTGCCAAGTCGGTATCTATCACATTACAGACCCTCCTCTGAACCTTATCGAGAAGCCCGAGGAGAACAGCAGGGGCACCCGACCAGATATGGCAGCAGTATTCACTTAATATAGTAATACGTTGGACTTTTTGATGACAAGACATATTTAATGAAGTTTAGGGCATATTTTCATCAAGGTAATTTCTTTTTAGAAAATGCTTAAAGGCACCCATGTTGAAGGTTTGTAATGAATTCCATCTGCATTATTAGGAACAGAGAGAACGCTTATAAAACTCTCTTTTATTTATTTGCTTCCCTTATAACTCTAATCTTCAAAAAGTTAAATGCAATGTCAATCGCCATTTTCTTTCTTCTTGAATCCCCATTCATCTTTGGTCGTTTCCACACTCTTTTTTAAACTCAGTGTTATGGTGCCCTATCTATAAGAATGGACTCTTCCTCAGTCAATAAATAATAACCTACGTGGATTCCGGGGAGGCAGTCGTGAGGCAATGTAACTAGACACTTCGGACGTACATTTCTATCTACTGACTACTAACACTCGTATATCTGTTTTGTTATTCTAATACACTGGTTGAACCTACCTTCTTGTTTCTTTGTGTTTCTTCCTGGCCCTAACAGATCACAACACTCAGTCTTTTCTTTAACTTTCATTCTATATAAACCCTTACGCACGAGTGACATTCCTGTCGTGACTGGGGTGAAATGATTAAAAAAATAAATGAAAACCAAAAAAAAAAAAAAAAAAAAGAAGCTATACATCCTGCAATAGTCACATGGAATGTCTTCTTACTGTCGTGTAGGAAGACGACGACCCTCTGCAGCCCTAAATTACTGAACATGTTTGATTTGTTTTATCAACCTCAATGGGTTATTTAATGCCGACAAATTTTTACAATAGATTTGTATGAATAGAATATATATTCTATGTAAGAAATAAGTTTGTAGATCAGCTTTCTTTGACGTCATTTCGTAAAGTGGTTTTTGTTGAGAGTCAGATGTATTGTTGATATGTATTTTTTCCCAAAAATATATTGCTGGTAATATTTTTTATTCATTGCTGATAACATATTTTTTTTCTTTAAAAATTCAATGCTCGTAATATTTTTTCCTTCAAAAATATATTGCTAGAATTTTTACTATAAAAGTCTGTTTGTCTACTTTCATAGTGTTTTGACCCCAATTTGGGGATAAACTATTTGCCCATAGCTAGGACCCTGACAGGTGCTATCACCCCTGGTAAAGTTGGACCTGGGAACAACAGCAATTAGGAGGTGGTTCCATGCTCCTCACAACCTCCCAATCAGAGGCCTTGCTGTTGGATGAAATTTATGCTACGTATGAACATTGGCTATGAAATACGCAGCACAGTAGTCTCCAAATGTCTCGCACTAACTATTCGATGGTATTCTATTATAAATTCATCTGATTAAAGAGGTATTTCACTAATCTTGTGTTGTAATGTGTTTTCATTAATCTTGTTTAAACTAATCTTGTCTAATTAGTTTACACTAATCTTGTGTTTCATTTTTTCCCTTGGACGTTATAACAGTAACCGAAAATCATATTTAAAAATACCCGTAATTCCAAATAGTTTCTTTTAGTGTTTTTCACTACTTGACTCAGTGATGGTGCATAGCACGCGGTGTGGAGCCCAGTCGTAAGCGAGGTAGACGTCTTGTTCTGGGCGAACTGTCACCCAGCCTGACTAATGAATTTAAATATCTATGACTTGCATAAATTACAAAAATATAGCAGCCGGTGGTGAATCAGTGTGAACCATAATGGATACAGAAAGATCTCACGTTGACTTTCTTTCTGTTTCAGTTCATATATCGTTGCTATTTTTTTATGAATATGTTCCATTTTTATTGTATTGGTTTGATGTTCCTCCCTCGCAGGTGAGGAAGACCACGCCATACAGGTAGAAATCATCATTTACGCTGCAATTGGATTTAAAAGAGACAGATTTGCGCATAGTCTTTGGCCTCACTCTCTCGTCCCTTTTCAACTTGGTCCGGTGGCATGACATAAGCGAGACATACCGGAAACAGTCAGTGATGCAGTGGATGGCCAACATTGATATTATTGTTTTAATTTTGCCCTAAATGCGCCCCAGAGCGCTTAAATAGGCATTTCGTTTTAAAATTATCCCCCAACATGCTCTGGTAGACTGGTTGCCAGCCAAGGCTATAGAACCCAATCTGTCCTGTTATTTAACCCATAACTGGCGGGAAGAGACGGATTAGTACCCTTCCCAAGGGTATTAGCGCGCAAGTGACTGCAGGGTATTCAACCGGAATTCGAAATCGGCTCTCCGATTTCTCGTTCCGTGAAATCAACTGCACCACAATGCTCATCCATCAAGAATGATTACAGCACCTGGCATTCTCAAGCGGCCACCCATCTAAGTACGAGCCAGGCTCAAAATTGCTTAACTTTGGTGATCGGAGGAGAAACAGTGTATTCAACGCGATATGTGTATTATAGTGTATTGCACCTACAATTTATAACAAATGTTTACCCAATAATTTTATTATAATTTTCAATTTAATGAATATATATTTTTTCAGTTCAAGTTTTGATTTAATGTATATTATAAAAGTGATTGCGTGTTATGTTATTTTTGTTCTGCAGTATGACAAAATTTAACATAATTGTAACGCTAATGTTACTATAAAATATTGTCATGTAAAATTAAAATATGTGGACGCCGGATGACGAGAAAAATTGTATGGAGGCGGCTGTTTTCAGGTTAGGAGATAAAAAAAACAAATGTATTTTTAGTAAAATAAATATTATTGCATTGAAGGAATGCGATTGTGTTTTGTAATTTAATAAATAGTATAGCCGAGAGAGGAGAATATAAACCTCGAAATTGTTTAGCATAAACAATATGACTGAAACATGGCGTGTGCAATACGTGATTCGGCCGATATAGAGATCGGTAGACAGTTGAGTTAGCAGGCAGCCGGCCGTTGAGATGAGAATACAGTCTAAGAGAGAGACAGAGAAGACAGAGGTAGGGCGTTGACCGATGACTGCTCCCTCGATGCGTATGTGCTGGTTGCCAGACCACCTTCTGTTCCACAGCCAGCAAATGTTGTATACTTTTTTTTTTTTTTTTTTTTATAAGCGTTTCACCCCGAGCAAGGCATGTCACTGCCACTACTGTGCAGGGGGCTACGTAGAGAGGAGAAAGGCTGGTTAAATATAGGAAATAACAGAGGGTGGGTGATAGGCGGGTGAGGATACCGAGAATGAGGGTTGGGTAGATGAGAGTGTTGTGAGAATAGTAGAGAGTTAGTGTGATAGGAGGTGTCTATTGACCCTACATTTAAACACCTGGAGATTGTAACTGTCGGGAAAGCAGACTTGTGGAAGGGAGTTCCACAGGCGGGAAGCGCGAGAAAAGAAGCTGTTGGAGTAGAATTTACGGTTACATCTTATTTGTTTAACTGTAAAAGGGTGGGACCTAGTTGCTAATCTAGTATCTCGTGTAAATTCGTGCTTGGGCGGCACCAGTGATCTAAGCTCATCGGAGCAGAAGCCATGAAAGTACTTGTAGAAGAGGCACAGGGAAGCTACATCACGCCGGTGTGAGAGCGGCTGCAGCCGGTCTGCCAAGTTAGTATCAACCACGTTACAGATCCTCCTTTGTATTTTGTCAAGAAGCCCAAGGAGAGCAGCAGGGGCACCCGACCAGATATGGCAGCAATATTCAATACACGGGCGGATGGTAGATTTGTATATGTGCAGAATAGTTTCAGGTGGGAAAAATTTCCGGGCCCTGCACAGAGAGCCGACTTTCATAGCAGCAGATTTGGCAATGGATTCAATGTGCTTCATATTGTCAGAATTTTGGCCAGTGTTTATTTTTGTCTCCACATTGGTATACAACATAAGCATGTTTGTATTAGAGTGTCCAAACATCACACGGGTTTATCCATTTTTGGAAATAAAAGGTAACTAACTCAGGGTTAACAACGACAAATATGAAACCCATTCAATCATGCATTCATTCTTCTAGAAAAGAGGCAAACCATGTACTCTTAATGTACACGTACTAATCAAACTAATGACAATTTTTACCCAAAGCAATTGTGCGCTGGGGTGGGGTACAGGGAGGGAAAGAGAAAGGGAAGACTGACAATAGAGAGGAATGAAAAAAGGAAAAATAATGGACGGAATTGAAGAAGATAAAAGATGGCGATTGATGTTGCATTTAATTTTTTGAAAATTGTAGTTATCAGAGAAGCAAATAAACGAAAGAAATTTCCCCGGGAAGTGCGAGAAAAGAAACTATTAGATTAGATTTCAACGTTAAATAGGTAGGACCTCAATGCCAATCTAGTAGCATACGTAAATTATTTTAGTCGGGGCACCAGGAAAAAAGCACTTGCGATGAAAATATTTGCAGAAAAGGTAGCACATATCGAATTTTTAGATAATGAATATTAACCTGTGTTCTGTCGATTGCATACACAAATAAAAGTTGTTAATCAAGGAATTACCACTCTTCAATGATTTTAACAAAATCAATAGACATTGAGAAGTTAGGTGTGTAAGCCAAATGAATCGGATTAAAATCAACTGCTAGCAAAACAGGCAAAAAATCAACCGCTTGAAAAACAGGCAAAAATCAACTGCTTGAAAAACAGGCAAAAAATCAACTGCTTGAAGAACAGGCATAAAATCAACTGCTTGAAGAAGAGGCAAAAAATCAACTGCTTGAAAAACAGGCAAAAAATCAACTGCTTGAAAAACAGGCAAAAAATCAACTGCTTGAAAAACAGGCAAAAAATCAACTGCTTGAAAAACAGGCAAAAAATCAACCGCTTGAAAAACAGGCAAAAAATCAACTGCTTGAAGAACAGGCATAAAATCAACTGCTTGAAGAAGAGGCAAAAAATCAACTGCTTGAAAAACAGGCAAAAAATCAACTGCTTGAAAAACAGGCAAAAAATCAACTGCTTAAAATCAGGCATAAAATCAACTGCTTGAAGAACAGGCAAAAAATCAACTGCTTGAAGAACAGGCATAAAATCAACTGCTTGAAAAACGCAAAAAATCAACTGCTTGAAAAAATATACTGGAGCCGTAGGGAGATGGTTAATGTTTACTTGATTCGGCCTTGTGTCAGACATAACCGAACTCCCTACAGCTTACAGGATTTATGCAGAATTATTATCATCAGAAAAACTATCAGAAGGTTTTCATCTTTATCAGAAGGTTAGTTGTCGGCAGGTTGGAATATGTGGAATTGTGTGGAATAGTGTAAGAATAAAATATACATTTTAAAAAAGAAATTTATTAAAGGAAATGAATAAAAAGAATTCGTAGAAATTAATGCTCAATTAGAAAGTATCAAGATTTGTAGAAAATGTTCATAATAGTAAGGTAGGTATTTAAAATGTCCGCAGAAGTTTAGAGTTCGTGGTCGTGTAGTAGCGGAATGTAAAGTCTTTGTTCTTTCCTCTCTCTTTGGAAGGTCGCGACAGAGAAAGAGAAAGTGTGCGAGAGAGAGAGAGAGAGAGAGAGAGAGAGAGAGAGAGAGAGAGAGAGAGAGAGAGAGGACAAAATAAAAAAGAAGTTGTACTTAACGCATCTGTTTGTTCTCTCTGGCGGTGTGGCGTGATAAAGAAGAAAAGAAAATTGGAAGAAGTCGAATGAAACTATGACGTGACTTGTATCCGAGTCGGCTTCTTGAATTTTCTTTCGTTACATTGCCACGAGGTCTTCAGCTAACCGCTCCCATGTCGACTGCCTTTGACAAGTTAGCGACGTGGTTTAAATAGTGAAACTTCTCATGATGCCGGCTCCAGCGAGCCTTTTCGCATCTAAGTGTAAAAATACGTTATATATGAATTTGCTGTTTTTAAGCCAATCAGGATTCAGGATTTGTTTTTCGCACTGACTTGTGAATAGACGTTTGAATCCACTTTTGTGAGTGTGCAATTTTAATTTGAGTTTTTCTAGAATGTTTTTAGCTCTTAGTTTCTTCTCCCTACAATATTGTAATTTAGCCTATTATACAAAGCATAACATCTGGTTATGATATCTGGCAGCATGGTCTGTGATCAGAAGATCAGAAATTTTCAGGAGCATTGAAACACCACCTAACCAGCTGTTGTAACCAGATCCGCACTGAGCCTAGGTGGTAGCCCTTGTTAGGGTTCGAACTTTGATTTTGAGGTATTAAAATTTACCAGCCATTTCTTACCCCATTTAAATACTGATTGAAAATTTGTTTTCAAGAGCAGTTTCCAGGTTTACTTTGTCAGATATGTCGACAAAACAGGACTAAATGGTTGTCATTTGATATCGTCGTCCTGCGGCCTCGGCCTAGATAGAACTCACCACACCCCTCCAGTATTTGCTGTTCATTTGGAACCCTGGCGGAGTTTGTAGCAACATTCAATCTTGTCAAATAGCTGAATACTTGATGCTTCGTCAGGGCTACCAAGGGTGTTTTTATTGTGACACCAACACTAGATGGGTTGCCTTCAGGCCCCATCCTGTTATTTAACCCATAACTGGAGGGAGGTGACTTATTAATACCTTTCCCAAGGGTACCAGCATTTAAGTGAATGCGGGGGACTCAACTGGAATTCGAACACGGCTCACCGATTTCTCTTTCCAAGCGGACATCCCCTGCACCACAACGCACATCCGTCACTGAACGCTTTCAGCGCCTGGTATTCTAAAGTGGTCACTCATCTAGGTACTGACCAGGCTCACGTTGCTTAACTTCGGTGATCGAATGAGAACCGGTGTATTCAACGTGATATGCCGTAAGCTAATATCTGTTATAAATGTCTAGTTGGGAACTGATGACATCAGGTAGACCATTGGCGAATATCAGAAAAAGTGTAGGTCCAAAGACAGACGCCTGGGGAACTTCTGCTTTAGTTTGAAAAAAAAACCCAAAAAACCTGGAAGCAAGCCCGTTCAAAACGACTTTCTATATATGGTTTGCTAGTTAGGATTGAATTAATCCAAATATCCCTCTAGTAACACCGTAGGCCTTGAGTTTGCATAAGACTCCAGCATGTCAAAGCCTGTCAGAAGCCTTCTTTTATGTGCCATGTCTCTTCAGGACGTAGGATATTATAGCCCCACACATCTTCCTCTCTTTTAGCTGTTAATAAGTGTTGTATTTTGTTATTTCTCTCAAATCCTATTCTACATCATTTACCCAATCTCATCAAGTTACGCGCTGATGTTCTCTGCTCCTGTTTCTTTCAAACTGACTTGTCAGTTTCTAATTTCCAAACCGCCCTTCCTAATTACGTTGTCTAGAAATTTCAGCTTCATCTTCTTGATTTTAAGTACAAGTTATCTTTTTGTTTCCATTTTCTCAAAAATCACTTTTTTGCTCACATCTTATATCAATGGAATCCTCAGTATCTTTCTGTAGAGCCACATTTTTTTGCTTCAAATCTATTCGTTATCTTTGAGAATATTGTCTAGCATTTTCTCCTATACAGGAGGGCAAATATCACCTGGCAGTACAGAACTCTTTGTTTCTAACAAAATGTTTCTGTCTCTTAAAACTCTGCTTAGCATTTGGAATGCATCATTGGCCATCCTAATACGTCTCAGCACCGCACTTTACGTTCTCTGATAGAACACTTCCCAGGTATTTAAGTTTCAGTATCTACCATATATTTACTCATGCCCATCATGTATGTTACGCTCTGCTTTCATCAGTTCCTCTTTACCCCAATATGAGTATCAGATTTTCCAAACCCTCTTTCCTCGTTACATCCCCTATAAATTTCAACTGATGTTAAGCGTACGTTTCTCTTATGTTTCTAGTTTTTTCAAAACTTCGTCGATTCTCACGTGTTCGGTCCATGGTACAGTCAGAATTCTTATCTACTTTTCGTCTGAACAAAAAGTTTTGAGATCTAATTCAAATGATGGAATTCAGAATTTAAATAAAATTCAGATCACAAAAATACAGGAAAACTATTTTGATAGCTAAATATCTTCTTCTTCTATGTGCCTTGTTCTTTCAGGACGTAGGCGATCATGGCCTTCCACGTCTCTCTTTCCCTGTTGGCTCTTAGCACGCTTTCTCCTGTAACACAACGCAATCTCAGTTCTGTCATCCACTAGCTGAAGCCCATAAATCTAGAATATAAATGTATAGAAACCATCATGGCTACAAAATGAGGGATCAGTTTATATATTGATTATAATAGAGATTTGATCCCCCACATTATATATACATTAAAAGCTGGCATATATATTCTTCTATGTGTCTTATCCTTTTAGGACAGAGGTAATCATGGCCTTCCACGTCTCTCTCTCCCTGTTGGCTCTTAGCACGCTTTCTCCTGTTACACAACGCAATCCCAGTTCTGTCATCCACTAGCTCAATCCCAAAAATCTAGAATATAAATGTATAAAAACTAGCATGGAGATAACATGAGGGATCAGTTTATATATTGATTAAAATATACAATTGATCCCCCATTTTATAACCACATTAAAATTTCTTATAAACAGTTGACATATATCTTCTTCTTCTATGTGCCTTGTTCTTTCAGGACGTAGGCGACCATGGCTTTCCATGTCTCCCTATCCCTGGTGGCTCTTAGCACGCTTTGCCCTGTTACACCACGCCACCGCCGTTCTGTCATCCACCTGTTCAGGACCTTCAAATTCGCTGTTTTCCCCTGTCTCTTTTTGCTTCTATCTGGCCTGTTAGTATTAGGTTCTCCAAGCCCTTCTTCCTCATTGCATGTCCCAGGAACTTTAGCTATCTTTTTCTGATGCTCAGTATTAATTTCCTTTTCGTTTCCATCCTTTCCAAAACCTCATCATTGCTCACGTTCTCGTTTGTATCACTTTTTCAATCATCCGTCGTGTCATCAAGGGGAAGAAGTAAACTGGATCCATCAGTCCAAAACGTAAAGGAAAATGCGATCGTAAGTGAAAACAACGCTAACAGACGAGGTATACGTGATAATGGAAAGTGTGAAAGATCCTAGAGAGACAAGAGATTTAAGAGTGAAGTTAATATAACAAGATTATTCGTTTTATTTCAATTAATTTGCACAAGGGAGTAGCTCCTATCATCCGAGTGTAAGTTTCCTCAATCTTAGACTTAAAAGTTTTAGTTAATGTCCAAGTAGTGGTACCATGCATTAAAACCGAATCAGATGACCCAGGTTTAGCTATGAAAATTTTCACATCCTTTTCAGTAGAATTTATCTTGCTTACATGTTATATACAGGGTAACCAAAAAGGTTTCTGTCCGTTTTTTTTATTAGTCATTGAATGAAGTTGAAAAGACCAAGTCAGCACCCACGAAAAAGAAATGCTGAAATCGTTGCACCAATGTCAAATAATGAGACATTTAGGGTGCTTCCGAGTTACACATCAACGCCATCTGAGACTATCGTCATTGTCTTTTGCTTAGGCTGTTTATTAGCAACTTCATCACAATTCTTAGAATGACTAATTGTCAGATAGTCTTGCCGTCCCCTTTTGTGGGTGTATCGAGCGGTTAAAAATGATTAGAAGAAGCAAATAACTGCGTGGTAATTAGGGCCTGTCATTATTGAAAACGCAATTAGCTTCTCAAATGTGGTGGGGTTTTCCCCAGGGACATATGGCAACACAAACAAGCAAGAATTCCTAGTCCCCTTCAGTAAATTTGTTGCTAAATTTTCCAAAAATAGTTTTAAAAAATCAGTAAACCAAATATCAAAGTAAAAATTGTAAATAAAATAATAAATAAATTCGTTCGACATGAATTTTGAAGAAAAGATACTAAATGAATATTAACGGCTTTTTTAAAAGTCACTTCTTTTCGTTTATTCTTTTATCTTTAATCAAGAGGAATGTCAGTTTCAAGAAAAGTACAATGAGTCATTATTTAAACATTTACGTACAAACATTTAATTCTTTAGTTTTTTGAACTAATGAAGCTTAGAAAAGGCGAAATGCGTCATCAAATCTATTTGGATACTGTTGTCATATCTGGGCAGACACCTCTGCTATTCATCTCGGGGTTCTTGAAAAGATTTCGAAGAGAATGTGTAATGTAATCGATCCCGACCAGGCAGCAAGACTTCAGTTACTTTCTCACCGACTAGATGTGGCTTCTCTCTGCCTTTTCTACAAATATTTTCATGGCTTATGCTCCTACGTGCTTAGCTTCCTGGTGCTCCTCTTCACAAGAATTTATTCGTGCAACCAGACTGGCTAAAAGGACCCCTCCTTTTACATTCCAAACAACCAAATGCGGTCACAACTACTACTCTCAGCTTCTATTCTCGTACATCCTCTCTGTGGAACTCCCTTCTATTTACTTACTTCCCAGATAACTACAATCTCCAAGAGTTTAATAGCAACGTGTCTTGCCATCTCTTATCCTCTTGACTCCCATAATCTTCTAATTCTTTCCAAAGCACCCCCGAGTCTTGTTTTTCTCCCTTTTTCACTCTACTCTCAAGCAACTCTCTTCACAACAGCATCCCCATCCCTCTATTGCCCATTATCTGATACATCCTGTCACCAGTTTCTCTTTGTCTCCTCTTATGCAGCCCCCTAGGTGCCAGTGGCAGTACTACCTTGCTTGGAGTGAAATAATTAAAAGAAATTCAATGAGACGTTTTGAATTATCAAATGTTTCTCATTATATATATATATATATATTAGAGAGAGAGAGAGAGAGAGAGAGAGAGAGAGAGTTGAGTTGAGTTTTGTTTAATGGCATATCAATCTCGGTGGATTATTTAATTCCGAAAAGTTAGGGTCTTAAAGTATTTTTTTAATGTTCAGTTATAGTGAGAAGGTTGATTTAGTCAGATTTTTAACGAAATTTTTTGTTTTTATTCTTTTTTATTTTAGAAAACTGAAAATGTCTTCTAGTTTTGTATTCAAAAATGTTTTGCTGAGAATAATTTTTTTCTTTCAAAAATGTGTTTTTTCTTCAAAATGTATTGCTGGTAACATTTTCCCTTTAAAAATGTATATTTTTCTATAAAAGTCTATTTTTGTGTATATATATTTCTATAAAAGTGTACTTTTATAGTTTCGTAGTGTTTTGGCTCCAATTTGGGGCTTAACTATTTGCCCATAGCTGGGACCCTAACCGGTATTACCACTCTGGATCAGGATGGACCTGAGAACAACAGCAATTAAGAGGTGGTTCCATGCTCCTCGCAACCTCCCGATCAAAGGCCTTGCTGCCAGATGCAGTTTACTGTCATGCCCAGGAGCAAAATATATATATATATATATATATATATATATATATATATATATAGAGAGAGAGAGAGAGAGAGAGAGAGAGGCAGAGAGTGATAGAGAGACAGAGAAAGAGAAGGAAAAGAAAGAGAGTGATTGAAATTTAACTCCTTATTGGTGTAATATTAACACGTGAAAAATGCTTTAACAAAAAATACTTGTTACAAAATAAATTTAATATTTAGTATAATAGCCTTTTGCTTTGATCACAGCCTTCATTCTGTCAGGTATTGACATCACAAGCTTCTTCAATGTATCTAATGGTATATCCTGCCAAGCAGCTTGTATTTGTTCCCAATGTGTGTCTTGCAAAGTAACATTAGATTTATCAATTTTTTATTCAAAATATCCCAGAGATGTTCAATAGGATTGAGATCAGGCCTTTGTGGGGGCCAATTCAAATTCCGAAGCCTTTCTTCCTCTTCCTTTTTAGTT